>JAHZNE010007820.1:0-28651 GCA_027744055.1 Callyntrura sp. NNG-2020 | reverse complement strand
TTAAAGGTGGACGCACCAACATAAAATATCAGTAAACGCGTATACCTTTCTAGGTATGTTTTGATAATGTGTGCTTCCACCTGTTCAGGCCATTTATAACTATTATTGTTACATTTATTTACCTACCTACCTACTCAAAGCTTCTTTAAGATGCTACAGCAGCTGTAAAGTTTCTACTTCACAGCTTCGCACAATAGAGTTCTTCGTTGTTTGTCTTTATCACTCTGTAGCGCCGCTGCCAGAATACAAATTGGGTAATAAAAACCCAACACGAGTATGTCATTATTACTATTGACTATTTTTAAGGATCCATTTGTTACCTATTTAAGCTAACTTAATTGTTGTTATTTTATTTCACATTTACATGCAAGTCATGTTTGTTATGTAACGTATAGTACGTATATGTACTCACTTTTTATTATGTTTTTGTTTCCAAAAATAAATAAAAAAAACTTATCAAAACGACATAATCTCGCGACAATTTAGTCATTTATCTTGGGCTTTATTTTCATTTTTTTATGATGCCGACTCATCCATTGTTGCACTCACTGTTGATGACATGACACATAATTGGTTATTATGAGCCATTTCGGGATATATGGTATGAATTGATGCTATATGCATGATGCCAAAAGAAAATTGTCCAAAAGACTATTTTTGCTTATTATAAAAGAGCCTTCGCCACGAAAAAATGCTTGCATATTTATTTTCTTGAACTCTCTTCTTATAATTTAACTTAACACATTTTGCGTGCACACATTATATATTTATTATGTGTAGTAGTATGCAATGCAATTTAATTGTTAAAGATACCAGTAATAACGTATTGTATTATATAGAGGAATGTAATATACATGCACTAACATAACATATTATATAGTTGTTGTTGATATATATTTTTTTCAAACGTGTGATCATATTTTGCAATGTTTTTTTCTGCTTGATTTTTTTCCGTACTTGTAAAAGTTTCTTTCAGCATCGGTATATACGTATCTCTCACGTGAACATTATGTCTAGCCCTAGTAGTAAAAAAATTGAAAACAGTTTAAATGCTTTACGACATGACATGATATCGGTTATTAATGACGGTAAACTATTTTACCAATCTACTGTAATAATAACAATAATACAAATTTTTTCATCGTCGTTTAGCGTACCAGCAGATTAAATAATTATATCCAACCGATATTGATAAAATAAGGAGCTATGTTATTATAAGGATATTTATGTAGTTCATTACCTCAACAAGTAATAATAATTACAATAATATAATAATAATACATGAAGTAAGTATCCAGTGTTAATTTTTTTTCTTTTCACGACGCATCGATCTCATGTTTTTACTCATACCCATATATAACGTGATACATATCGTCATCCAGAAAAAAGCGAAATATCATTCATCTCGTCTGGGAAAAGATACGTTAAGTAATAAAAAATTATTTAAAATAATTACAATAATAACAATAGTAGTAACGCTTAATAGTTTTGCACTGTAACAGTCAACCTTCTTCCGTCACTCTTTCTCGACTCCTGTCATAATACAAACGTAATGGTAGTAGTAACAAAGGAACCTCATAATGAAACGTTTCTTACAGAGCTTGGTTAAAACACTGTTGATTATTTGAATTTCTCTATAACTTCCAGTTCTTTCAGTTTCAATGAATTTATTTATGTATATATAAATATGTACTTAATCGCCTAAACGTTACACAGGGGTAATGTTTATGTATATGATACATCAATATTAGTAACTCCACTCAGTTTCAGAGCTGTTGTGATGTAATATATAAATTCTATAATACTAAATAGATTACAAAAGCACAAAAATGGTAATCAAACTTGAATAAAATATTATATTTTCGAAGACCTTACTGCAGTTCTTGTGTGATGCTGTAGGATTTACAGGTGAAGAGAATAATAAGAGTTGACGAACAACCTCTCACGTATGTAACTTCATATTTTCCCGAGTGATCATGGCTCTCTTCCGTAAAATACAGATTAATTCATAATAGTTCTATAATTTGCTTATAAGTTGGTTGGTAAATCTTCTTCTAACTCTGATATTGGTGATGATAGCTTATATTGAAATAGCTAGTTGTTTTTCATGTACTATAAGGAGTTTATACTAACTTATCAGTTGATAAATTGTAGTCAACTTTTCTGTCCAAGAGGATAAATGATTTTTATTTACAATGGCTTCCAATCCAATAACGGATTCCTCTCAGAGCTACACCCATACAGCGAGGAAACCTCTTATATTGAAGTAAAATTCTGTAGTTCTCCCTCTCTTTACGCTTATATCTAATTTATACTTATCTTCACACAATAATCGTTTCGATCTACATATACATGAATTTACTTACACATAATTTTAATAATATAACGGTTGCAACTTAGCGCGTAAAATCAATGCCCATCACCATTCGTTGACTGTACTGGTGTGGTATTAGCGGCGACGGCAGGTTGTTCGGGAGTCTCAGAGCTGTTTTCTTCTTCAACAAGCTTTACCTTCTTGGAAGAAGGCTCGTCAGATGCCAGAAGAGAATCTTCCCCGTCATTTGTGTCATCGTCTGTAGGCGCTTCCCGTTTCGTGCCCGTTTGTACGGCGGAAACAACAACAGCGTCTTCGTCTGTGGAAGAAACCTGACCATTTTGCAGGGATGACGAGTCGTTGGAGTCGGTATTCAGTGCGGCGGCTCCCAATCCATTCTTTTTTAGATGTGCTGTTGAAAATAGTAATTATAGAAGTGATTAAAATTGAATAGGAATGACTCATTATTATTTTTTTAGAAAACTATATGGTAAATACCTTGGAAAGCGTCAACGGAATTAGAATCTTCCCCTCTTTCTGACTCAGTACCGAGATTTGAATCCTCATTTGGTGAAACTTCAGCTATACAAAAAAATAAGAAAAATTAGCTTATCCAATAAAAAATTGTACTTATTTATTTACGTGTACATATGTGGGTACTATAGCTGGATTGATTGCATACCTTGGTTCAACCCTGTGTTAGAGTTTGAATCTTCATCAACATCCTTAGAACCGTTGGAAATGGTAGATCCTAATGAATCTTCTTGTGGCGCCTGCGAGTTTACAATAGTAGTGTCGTTCTGTCATACAAAATTTGGATAATACTGTCATCAGAATCATGCTGGAATTTCCACGATGAAATGAAAATCCAGAAACTGATGAGTACGAAATAAATAAAAACAATACTTACGATTTCATTAGGCATCCTCTGCAGCAGTTCAGGCTTATGTTGCAACAATACATTGTGAGTCCACAAGGCCAATTCAATAGTGTGTGGGTTGAAGTCGTTGGTTCCTAATCTTTGCACCGCCTGACGGATGTGTTTTAACAGTTCGAGATACTCCTCCAAAGTATAATCAATACCTTCAATTTCTGGAACAGCGGCCAAGCATTCATCAGCCATGTAGGCAGCACGGTCTGGAGCTGCTGCGGTAATGATAGCGGATGCGGTGGCAGGTCCGATACCCTGAATTAAACCAAAGTTACATTATATTCAACATTCTTTCTGTTTTGAAATATTCCGGAAAACTCTGTTATTCTCTCTCCGTTATCTGTTAGTTTATAAGCGTGCATACCTTGAGATTGCAAAGATACTGAATAGAAGCAGCGAGGTCATCTTTCTTAAAAAGAGCACGGAAGGCTTTCTTGGATTCCTGTTCCACAATTCTGGGTGAATTCATTGTGACAAGTTCCTTCAGACGCGGTCGGAACTTTCCCCTCTGAAAATCAGACATGCAAAATTTCTCCACTGATCATATCGTGTCTTCAATGTTATATACACACACATTTGACTCATACAACATTTGTGTTTACTTACGGCGAGTTTCCACTTCATGCATTGTACAAGTTCATCGTGGATGATAAAGGGGTCCTTCCCACGAGACTTAATTTTGCTTGGTAAATCACGCTGAAACCTAAAAATGACAACAACACACATCCATAAAGAAACTGAGATTCACATGTTCGTTCTCAAGTAAAGATCAAGATCAGTTCTACGGTGAATCAGCACACCTACAACAACCCACTTTTACATCTTGTATCGTCATCAGAAGTGATTTTTTTACTACCCACATATATCCCATACCTACACACACATCTTTTTTCTTTATCTCAAGGCATGGCATTGTCCCATTTAATCTCTGGAGAGTCAACACTCGACCAGTAACAGCAACAACCGCCTTATTACATACATGCTCTCTCATGACATCCTGTTTCCTTCCTTCCAACTCCAAAACCCATTCATGACTGCTACTACCTGATGATTTCCACATCTTCATATATCCCTTTTTCCTCCTCCACTGATGGTGGTGGTGTTGCTCCGTTGCTCTCTGTCTGCATTCTGCATACACTTTGTTGTGCCATGTACCCATTTTATTACAACAAACGGCCTTCATATAAAATTTGACCCAGTCAATGGAGCAGTAGTCGGGATGTAGTAGAAAACGGAGTAAATGCAATATCCGTCTTTTATAATACGCACGCTCATAGATGGGTACATACATATTTACAGGTTCACTGAGTTCACTCGTCTACCCCACACACATGCACACACACACAAGTTCGACGTTGTATGTATATACGTAAAAAATCCAGACAGACTGCCACACAGCCATATCTTCTTCACTGATTCGTTTTCTTTATTTCTTCTTTTCGTATTGCATCAAAAAGCGTTATCACTCCCTTTACTCTCTGAAACTGCTATATAGTCCCACTTCTATCACACCATGACTGGCTACACAGCAGACAACAGATAATAAACACCTAACACCTCTCTTATTTACTACGACGAAAGAGAGAGAGAGAAAGAGTTTTACTACTTATATTACTCTTCGAAAATCTAAACCTACCACAACAAACGTCAGACCAAGCCTCTCTGATATGTCTGTTGTTGGAGCAGGAAGGAAAGGGAATTGAGAATCATCATCGCCATCCCCATCATCATCACCTCTCTCAGAGTCCGTTGTCATTCATTAGAAAAACGGCGCAAGTTACATACGCGTCTAAAATCTACACACACTCGACTCCTATAAACTCTCGGTCTCTATCCCAGTTCGTGTTATGCTCAATGTTTAAACACGATTTTTATGCACATTGGCTTAAATCCACGAGCTCCGTACAAATTGAGGTTCATTCATAAAAAAATTTTGTTTTCATTCTTCTTCTTGTTATTATTATTTTTTCATCACTACAACTCCTTGCTACGCTACTATGACCAAATGTGCTACTACTATTTACTACTACTGCGGACGATGGCATATAATATGAACTCTTTATATGATTTGCCAGATTTGCTCAACTTTCGTATATGTTATACGCATATATATGCATACTTCAACTACATTAAAATGAATATTACAACAACTTCTTGTTACCACCTACTAACAATGTAGAGATATACACCCCACGAACTCTGCCACCAGTGCTGCTGCTACTGCTGCTAAATACTTCCAGTGTGTGTGTATTTTAATGTAATGATCCGTCATTTTGTCTGGCAGTTGGCTACTCGACGTGTTCCTCGTTGCACACACAGGGAGCAACCCATATCGGCCTTGCTCTCTTCTAATAAACAGTCACTGCATGACATGTTTTACAGTTCTCGTACGCACTCAGGTTGTAATTAAACATTTCTTGTATCTTTAAAAACAACCTTATCATAATCATGTCGTGGTGGTGGAACATAAAACGTACCTGCTGCTGCTGCTACCTGGTTAATTTAGGGGTAATGCAGTGTGTGTGTATGTATTTACGTATGCACTGGATGTCAATAGAAGTAAAATTTTATGAGAGCTCATAACACCTATCTATTTGTTTCATCAGCTTGAAATTCACAGTGAAACATTGAGTTTAGTACAGAATAACTTGTTACAACCTTCATTCATGTTTACCCATACCTATATGTCATACGGTCGTTTTCGAGTTCATTTGGTACATTTTTTTGGTAATACGATAACAGGATTCATTGATGAATGAAATGGTTTAGATCATACAAGCTGATACCTCCTTTCATTGTACGTCACTGCCGGCGGAATATTTTGTTTTTGGGATTACTGCTGTTGGCAGTGCAGTAAATGATGAGTGACGACGACATCAGATCTACTATTGCTTACGAATCTACGAACATTCCCTTTTGCACTAACAAGACGGGTTTAAATCCTAAACATTTCATACGTTGCCGGGATAAATATTTACGATTTTTTATACCCCCGGCGTATGCTTGCATGCTGGTACGATTCGAAAATTTAAATCCCAGAAATTGTGATGACGAATTACTATACTACATCAATTAGGACACAGTACAAACACGCCCTGTACACTGTATATAATGATAGGCACGCGGGACGACATGTAGTAACGCGAACATCTAAAATCTAAATGTGTAATTCATAAGAACTGTCGAGTCACACAACGAAAAGAATGATGGCGTAGACAAATAATATAACGTGCCCGAGCCGAGGTCGACTAATATTGTGCATACCTATGTTGTAGGCAGAAAAAATACTTTTCATTTCAGTCATCAATGCTTATATACACACATGCATGTAATCTATAAAAAAAAGTATTTTGAGTGTAAACACATAATCATCACAACACTGCACGTTGTTAAGATAATGCAACTCCGTCTTTGCTTGTCTATAGTCAGTCGATTTACTTGCCAGCTATTGTGTAGTTTATTTAAGTTGCCTTGTATGTAGATTAGATGGCCCTTCCATTATGTATGACTTAGGTAGTTATTATTATTATTATTATTACGACTTGCCTTTTTCTTCACCAAGTTTCCTTCAAACTTCAAGCTCAAGTTCACGCATACTGAGACTTTGCTTCTAAAGTAACCGCACGTCGCACACACAGAGATGACTTTGGCACAACTTCCTATGTAGAATGCAGAGAAATAGGAAGTGCAGAGTGCAGCTAGCACTACTACACCAAAAATATGTTGGATAAGCCTAAATAAATGTAAAAGGGGTAAAGCTGGTGTCACGTTTCGATTCTATAGAATCAATGAATATACGACACCAGGCGCAGTCCTAGTTGTAAATCTAACGAAAATACACCTGTAAAATGAGGAGCCACATATTTCGCATAAGTTAACTAACAGTAGGTGACTGCACAATGCAAAAAGTGGCTGTCATTGACTGCTGTTGTCAGTGAATCATCCTTCTTTCGGCGTGAATCACTTTTATTGCACATTTTCTTCAAGAAAGATACACTCATCTAGTCGTCGTCGTCGTCATCATTGTACTCATTTAAGATTAGCTGTTATATAGATGTACTTGTGCATGCATAATAATAAGAAGAATGTGCAAGGTGCATTTTGCATTGCATACATTAATGCCTACTACTCGTTTATGTGTGTTGTGTGTATATATTTAGCAGATAAACCGCACTCTTTATGCAATAAACGTGACTTGTTTAAACGTCGTTTTTATTCTCGAAATTCAGTAATTTCCATTAACATTATTTTTTTTCAACCTCCGCACCACTCGACACAGATGCTAATTTTTATGGTGCGGATGGCGACAACGTGTCTTTTGCAAACGTGATTTACTTTTTCACAAGGAAAATTAAGAAGACAAAAAGGACTAAACTAGTCGATCCTTTTAGCAGGACAATTTTGTTGATGCTTGTGCACATTACACTTTTGCCTTGCCAATTCGGCGGAGGTTACAATCTGCCCCAGCTTTGCTCAAAAAGAGACAAACGAGAACATAATGCTCTCCAACAAAACTGAAAATGAAATGCATGTTTAGTAGCTCACAGCTTGGTTGAACACCGAAAGTAAAAGGAGCATTTTCATGTCGTAGGTATATGTGCACTTACACACGACGACGACGCGGGGAAATTATTAACCGACGGCATTACACTCGCTGCTTGGCAGACAGAAAAAAGGTAAAAGAGCAGTCGTATTGATAAAATTACGGTGCACACAAGGACGCTCACTGCTATATTTTGATTACGTCATAATATTCACTGGTGATATGCAAGAATTATATAATATACCTAGCACGTAGTAACTCTTTCTTGAACTGCAAGTGTGTGTGTATATACGCTTGTGTGTGTATGTGTAAGAAGAATGGGTTTTGAATGAATCCTAATGATTTTAGCCTGGCTGCAGTTGTCATCAACCTCACATAACCAAACAACAATACAAAAGCTGTCAGTTCAATGCATGTGCAATCCTTTGTACTCCATGTTATTGCAACCAGTTTAAATGCCTTTTCGTTGACCTTCTGAAAACGAAAGAGGAGAACTGCTAGACACAGCCATGCCTATCCTGCTGTAATCTAAGATAATCACTCTTTAATATTGTTATTCCGTTTTACATGTGTACCTTTTACGGAAGCGAGTGCTTGGGATAAACCAAACTAAAATCTACTGGATATGATATGACTAAAAAATAGTTATCCCACTGCAGCCACAATAGCACACGGCACATCTTCCTCCTAAAAGGTTCCTTCTTACGGTGTACTCTACCTCCCTGCCTTAATTAAAAGTATGCCTGGTGTGTTTGGGCCAGTCCACGTGTGTACGCACAATGTGTGCAATATTTCATTCATTAAAATGCCTCAGATCTACTACAACGATACATGAAACTATATTATAAGTCATGTATATATACCCGATGACGACACCACCAACCAACCACCACCGAGGTGGAGTGAATGGGCAAGGGTAGTCGCGGAAAGAAAGTGAGTCTTTCCCTGTCTACTTACTTTCAGCAAACAAAACCATTAAACTGAGAGGGAATGAAAGAATGAATGAATGAACAGCAGTCACTACTAGAGCTACATACTTCCTACTCCACAACTATTACTACTACAACAAAGTGGGTAAACGTAAAGCAACAGATTGATAGTACGGAAGGAAAAAAAGTAGTAGTAGTCGTAGTGGTGTGGTACATTGTTACATACATATATACTCCCAAAACGAAAACTATATACAACTACTTGGTATACACGAAAACTTTTAGGCCAGGCCAACCCGATGACAACATTGGAGTTAAAAGCTTTACTATCCATACATAAAATAGCAAGGAGGAAATGCCTTAAGACGAAGAAAAGCATTTCACATCAAGGGAAAAGGGTAGTAGTGGTGATTTAGCGTTGGTGCTTCGTGTCTTGTCTGGTAAGTACGGATGAGATATATTATGTCGGTGTTATAATAATAAGCTTTTTTCAGGAAGAAACATTCAATTCACGGATACTGAAAAAAGTATGTTTCTCGCTCTATCTATGTTCCTGTCTGATGATGAGAAGATCCCTTTTTTGTAGTTCCCTCGATGGGTGTATGATTATATGCAGAGAGCTTTGAAGAGACCACCGGCTTTCTCTTTTAGAGTAGTACTCCCTCGATTTATATTTCGTTTCCTGCTCTCAGTCTTGCTAATATGGGCACGTTAGAGGCTCCAGCGGCTGAAGCACGTGTTCCAGAACAAAAAGTTTTATCTGTGAGCTAGTGTGTGGAGTGTGTAGTAACATTTATGGATGTAGAGTTACATGGTAAACAATCTATTTATTCAAACTATGCATGGCACATACACACCGAATTACAAAGTGTGACGTCCCAATCTCTTGTACCATTTTCGAACTTAATGGGTATGCCTGACGCTTACACAAGGCGAGAAGAGAGAACACTGTAATGGGTTGTGTGTAATGTTCATTCGTAGTATGCACCACTACCATCATCGTCTTCTAAATCATATCATATGTTTTTATGAACTGTTGCACGTTTTTCTTTTAGTGGATGTTGTCCTCGTGTTAGCGGACAACATCTACACATATGTTACATCATTCCCTTTTGATTCAGAAAGGATTATTATGCAAAGAGCCGGTACTCGGTGGTTAATGATGGCCCGACCGGCTTCAACTACTACCAATGATGCGTGTTTTGTAGGAACCACCCGGGAGCAACAGTAAAGAGTGTCGTGGTGTATATGTGTGTTTGCGTATGTGTAACGCGAGAGATTGTTTTTTGCTTTTTCACACTTAACGACGAGCAGCTTGCTATCTCTGCTTTCCCTTGATTGTTCAACTCTTGTCTAATAAAACACATTTTTACACGCGTCCAATCTTGGTACTATATTGGTCTTTTCTGATCTGACACCAACATGTGTGCAATTACGAGTGGTTACGTTAACAGAAAAAAGGTGAAATAAATAAAATAATAAAAAAGGTGAAGAGGAATAAATCTGTATTGAGGTACACGTGAAGGAAAACATGAAAACCATAACACATGCCTATGTGCATTCTAAACGTATCTTTTTGCATAATGGCACATAAAATGCAGCAGAGCAAGGTAAATGTAAATCAGCCACTTTTGACGTGCAATAATAATTTTCTATTGAAACTAAATAAGACAACAGCACTTTGTTATGCTGATGATGACGACGGTGTATGGGGCTATTCCGCAGGATAGAAAACGAAATCATGTGTGCATGTGAGTGTGTGTGTGTATCAACAGCAGCATCAACTATATCCCTTGAAAGCTCCAAGTGGATTTCATTGAATTGATAACAACGTGTACAAAGATATTGCCTCCACCAAAACACTACACACAACAACGCTGAATGTTATTAACATCTTTACATTATTGCATTTGCCTTGGTTGATGTCTTTGCCTGATTCGCAACTCAGCCTTACAAACTAAATAAAATTTCAACTCCCTTTCATTTTAGCCAAAAGTACAAGAACGTACGTCACACACACTCGCAAGTGTCTGTGGTGAACATTTAATCTTTTCTATGTAGCAGGCAAATAGGTATATCCCTAAACACACGTACACACACTATCATGAGCTAATATTCATTTTAAATTTGTTTTTAAAATTGCAAAGTAAAACAAATCATGATAGCAAAAACGTAATCTTTTTGCGTAACATGAAACTGCAGTTTACACTCTGTACTGTGTATATATACCCGACATGAAAATAAAAAGTTTTATTTTCGACAACAATTATCATTTTTACCCCCACCACCTACGTAACGTACAAAAGGAGATAAAAAGAATAGCAAGAAATTCTATTCTTTTTTTCAATCTTACATAAGCCAGGGAAGAATGCACGAACTTGGACAGAGCCGCGTGATAAATTCAGTAAGTTAAGGGAAAATATGATGATTGGTGTATATGGCGTAAAAATGGCTATTGTATAAGAGTAAACGTCTTGTGTCGAGATGTCTTGGTAAAGATGCATGCAGGTATTATTATCCCACAAAATGTCACATAGCCCCTCAACTCCTCGTGTGTGTGCCATTCTCATAAAGTCCTCATCATCAAACCAAAAAGAAAGCTGTGCACATTACACACACACACGCAAAAAAATGGCTTGATTTCAGTCATTTCGTGTAAATGCCGCAACAACAAACGAAGCCAAATCAGCAATTGCTCCTACTTCTTACTCATTTTTTCCCCAACGTTTACTGTGTATGTGTGTGAGTGAGTGTGTGTCATAGCAAGCAAGACAACATTTTGTTTGGCCTAATGTGAGTAAAATGCATTGCAAAACGGAAATGAAACGACGACTCGACGATTGCTTTCTCAATCTATGCCTTCAGCTGCTGTTTTATTGTTTGCCGTCATTATTATCAACATGACAAACACAATAAGTCATGCCTTCCTTCACCATCTGATAGAATTGTTATAGCTGATGGTGTTCTCTCTGTCTGACGTTATTACAGTATTGTTGTTTGTTGCAGTAAAGAAGTAAATGATAATGACGATCAGTGTTTATCATCATCTCAGCATAATCATGAGAAGCAAAAAAAATACTGTTAAGGTATGTCTGCACACACATAAGGAATAAATAGGCACACCAGCAACGCTACTACTACTCCACCACCACCACCTCGATTATACACATCCTTACAAGAGTGCAGTAATTAACTTTTTACCTTTAACTCCAACAACCATCATCATCGACATCGACATCGTCGTCGTCAACAGGCAAAAATACGTTACTTTAGTGCAAACAAAGAAGGTAAAAGGTAACAACTCAAATCCGCCTTTATGGTAAACAGACAAAACCAACATCATTGTCATCATCAACAGCAGCAGCATCCAACTATCCTCATTTTCCAAAGTAGTTAAGACAATATGCAACACTACCACCACACTACTAACTACTGCAACAACAACAACGCATTCTGCTGGCATGATCATCATCATCATCATCGTCATCGCACGGCATATTATATGAAGGTGGTGGTAGTAGTAGTAGTCAGTTAGAGTGGCTGGCTGGTTGTTGTAAAAGTAGTGTCATGATGCCATTAAGAACATGAGAATGAGAAATTCTCAATATAATATTCTAAGCTTTTTTACAACCATACCATTATCCCCCATCTCTATTCTCTTTGCTTTGTTGTGTGTTGCGTTCAGCTAAGCCATTAAAAACTATCATATCATGATGATGATCATCATCATACCAAGAAAAAAAGGTTCTCTCATCATCATCATCATCATCATCATCATCGTCGTCGTCATGAAAAACGATGGATGATGCATGCATGCATACTTACACACACACAGCACAGAGTCATATAAAAACCTCTCGAGTTGAGTGAGAGGTTGCATAGCTTTGGCTGTAGGAAAAACACGTACGTATTCAGAACAAACGGAGCCAGAGATCTCGTCTCTTATAGGGCTATTACCAGTTTGTTGGTTGCTTGCTTAGTAAGTAGCTAGGTACGTAAAAGTGGAAAATATTCGCTTTTTTATCTTCACTGCTCTGTGCACAGTGCACACACGTACATTTCGTTCGTCGGTACACAATTGTATGCCATACAGTCATAATCAACGTCATCGTCATCATCATCATCGTTAGTATCACCCCACAGCGCACGAAAACTACGCCGTGGTCGCTGTATAACATGCTCCCCATCAAGTTAGGCAACGAAGGCAAAAGAAAATGGTATTATTCACCATCATTTCTCTCTCATCGTAATCATCATCGTTGTAAGCAGCAGCAGTACCACCACCACCACCACAGCAACTATTATTCTCAGAGTGCTATTTAGGATAAAGGATATTACAGCCTGTATTTTTCTCTTTTGCTATGCTTGCTTGCATGCGTCAGACTCTCCTCGAAAACCAAACAGCAGAGCAGAAGCAGAGAGGAAAATGAAAAAGGCTTGGTTGAAATATAAGATAGAGAGAGAGAGAGAACGAAACGAACATGATGACTAAAGCTTTACAACAACGCAACGCCATTTGATCCATCCGTTCTGAATAACTTTGTCCTCTACAGCAACCATCTAGCACACAATAACAGCAGCAGCAGAGCAAAGTAGAAATAGCATCGAACGAAACCAAACTAAACCAGCAGCTGCAGTAAACGAAAAGAACCAACATTTTATGTACCTAAGAGAGAGGAGAGGAGAGAGAAGGGTAGAAAAAAATAAGGATAAAAATTGCTGTGTTTGTTCCTTCGTTCTGGGTTGTTCGCTCGTTTCATATCCTCTGCCGTATGTAACTATATGTTCAAGGGAGAGAGAATAGAATATTTTGCTGTGCTGTTGTTGCCCAAGAGCACGAACTCAGCACAGCAGCAGCAGCAAGAAACCATCCATCCAATCCAATCTAGAAAAGAGGAATCCATTTCGTCCTCTACAAAAAGCAGGCAACCTAAAAGCCAAGCTACCACGTACGTCCGTACGAACACCACCACCACCACTATTACCACTGCTGCGCTGCGTTGCGAAACTCCTTATAATAGACCATAATAATACACTTTTATATAGTGAGTAATGTCTATATAGTTGATGAGCAAAGGGCATATAACGAATAAGTGAGTGGTGGAAAAATTATATCTATAAAAACGAGTAATGATATATACGTCCTGCTTTGCCTGTTCTCTTTTCCTTTTATTCGTCATGCCTTGAAAAAGCTGATAATAATACATTTACAACACACACACACACACACACACACACACACAGCACAGAAAATTGTAAGCAGACAGACAGCAGCATTTTATTCGACAGAGAACAAAGTTGAAGTGCTGAATTTTATATACCCTACAGCACCACCGCTATCATCATCATGATCATCATCGTCGTTTTCATACAAATGTATAAGTTCATATGCGATACTCCTTTACTGCTTTTCGTGCCTACTACCTTCTGCTGCTACATTCAGCCCAGCCTACACACCTCTCTTTACCGATTTTACCATTCTTCTCTCTCTCTTTCCATTCCACTAGCTTGGCTTTTTCATGAGTCAGCTTCAGCCTTCAGCCTTCAAGCCCTTTTTCTACTAACAGCAGCTTTCCAAGAAAATATTTTTCTCTCTTGCTGTGCACTGCTCTGCTATGTGAGCTGCCATGTAATAATGTAGTGCTGTTGTGTGTGTTTGGTCGGCGTACCTAAAGAAAGAAATACCCAAAAGCGGGGAAGCACAATAGCTGCTGCAACTCACTAGAGCTTTACCAACCACATCACCACTGCCACCAGCAGAAAAAGGAGTACCCATTTTTTCTATGCTGTTGGCTGCTACTCAAGAAAAAAAATACTCAAGCATTTTTCTCCCTTGCTCGATTTTCCTATTTCTCGACTGGCTTTAGCTTTTGTTGCTGCGAAATAAAACCTGACTGCTGCGGCTCTGCTGTGACCGGTCAAAGTGACAGAAGGAAAAGGCTTTTCGAACGTTTTGCTTTTAGAACATTTTCGATAAGTGCGGAAATAAATGGGGGACGCTCTGCTGTACGCTATTATCATTCATCGAGTAGGGATGGTATGTATGTATACTGTAAAGAAAGAGGTCGGCTGTCTAAAATGAAATACGATAACAGTATAGGTATATGTTGTTGAGTAATGTAATATTATTATATTATCTCTCTCTCTTCTCTTGTGGCAACGCTCACTCACTCAACTTCTGTATACGTGCATGACGTAGGTTGTTGGTTCGTTTTTTGGTTTGGATACGTTTTATGTGCAAAGCAACTCCAACTCTGCACAGAGTGCTGGCTGACTGCTATTTTGTTCGCTCTCTCTTTCTCTTTTATACGAGAATTTCAGGTTATGCTATTATTTTGTTAGGTTGAGTGCAAGAGTTGGCCCTAAACAAAATAATCTGTCTGATCATTTAATCGCTTGTTTTTCTCCGCTTCACACCTCTACTGGGGCAGTTTGAAACTGTTTCAAAATTGTACTTGTTCTATAATGCGTCGCCATTGTATTTCCTACACAATTTTGCCCTCCCTTTTTTACGTAGAATACATTTAACATATGTACACTAAAAATAATGGGAAAAATTATTCAGAGAAAAATAAATAGGGATATGCTGTAGGTATGTTGAGACGATGCATCAAGATGTAAAAATGATTTTTTTTCTGCTGCAAATATGCATTCAAAAATTACACTAATTAAAAAATAGACTTGGACTTACCACTGGTCTAATTTGATCAAGTCCTGGGGCTTCTTGGACTTGGATTCGGCTTTAATCTTGAGAGCCTCCTCGTACAGACTCAAAACAAATCTGTAGATACATCGCACACATGATCCACCACCACACCAGGGAGAGCGAGTCCGCGCACATAAAAACAAAAGAAAGGAAAATACGTTAATGAAAAGGAAAGCCATAAATTAAGTTACATAATCAAGTTCATTATCAGTAACATGATCAACGTTTACCATATTACGCGCACGCATTACTTTATGAATGAACACATCATCCTCATCATCACGATGATGATTAAAACATCTCTTTCATTTAGCGGCGATGATGCCTCTCTACCAACCAACCGGCCTTTTTTCTACCTTTTCCTAAACTTGCATAGGTATTTAAACTACAAATAAATGCGATGTACTCGCGATAGAAAATATTACATATGCAGATATCCTTGCTTTGTGATGATGACGAACACTCTTGATATACCATTGGATCATTTTCTTGCCAATTACATGTTACAAGTAACAAGCGCACACACACACACGCCGCAAAATAGTACGGTACTAACCCTTCAAATTAAAATGCATTTTGCAAATTATCATTGTCGGCGGTACAGAAGCATGTTAGGCTGTGTGTGCTCATCAGACTGTCGAATAATAAAAAGTAGAGAGATGCAAGTATGCAAGGAATGCACAAGAGAAATACACACACTTGTGTTTTCATTTATAGCGAGGCAATTGAAAAGTAATATTATGTCATTTGTTTCACTTGTTGTTGTTGTTGCTGCTGCTGTTCAACCCTTCCTTCTTCCTACACCGCCGCTCAATTTTTAAGAAACAAAGAACGACCTACAACTGATTTCAATGTGCGTGAACATGTGGATGCCAATGTCAGCGTGGCAGACAGCTTTGTCGAGACGAAATGGAGACGTACAATGAGAGGACTAGTAAAGTGAATTTGTGATTGTGTCAGGATATATAGCGCCGCGTTGTTACGATCATGTTGATAATAATGATGACGACGACAACGACGACTACTCTACGGTGGTGCGGTGTTGTTGATGATGCTGTTAATGAAATGAAAATACAAGTAAAATGCATAGAAGAATGGAAAGCCACATGGAAATGGTGCGTCATATATAATGTGTGTGTGTAGCCGATATATATGACAGGGAAATTAATTTAAGTGAATGAAAAGGGAAGGACGAGTACTCACGACGCGACGTTGTTGATCAGTAACAGCAGTACTTACTTACGGTCTGCTGCTATCAGCCCCGCAAATACAGATATATTATTATCGTATGAATGAATTTTAAGAGTACACACACATTACTTCCCAATTCCAAACCATCATTACACCGCGTTTTAAAACAAGTGACGTTTCAGTAGGGGCCCGCGGAATTTAGAGAGAAAGAATCTCAAATTCAGCCTTTATCAGATAACTCGTGTGCAATATTGGGAAGGTATACAAAATGTTCAAAAACTCCTGTATTTTCAGATAGGACATGTGTTTACGTTACATATTTGCTCAGACACACATGCTTTCAAGCTAGTGCAGCATGACAAAAACTACAAAAATACACACACACACACCGCTATCATCATGTAGCTCCCTGCCTATCTCACATCCGCTCACTCTCTGAATTTTCGTGGTATTTTATTGGCATTTCTATTAACCTAAACCATCAGTCAACGACCATCCACCTACCGGCACAGTACAACTTGGAGAGATAAATTCATCAACTTATCCTGCCACAGTAAAATATTTGCACTTGCTGTAATGTAGTACAATTCAATAAGAGTACAACAGTTCCAACACCAACATACTCCCAACTTGTTTCAATTCAACAACTCTGGTGAATTCGGGGAGCACGTAGGCATTTCCTTTTGTAAATAAATGATGAGAAAAGTCCACAACCTTTGCTGAAGAGGACTCTCCGCTTGCCAAATCATAATTGCATGCTTTTTTTACATATCCTTATAACGTATAAACAATCGAGGGACGATGATGATGGTCGCTGTTGTTGTGTGTGCGGTCTATTGAACTCACCGTTTGTTTTTCAACTGTTGTCATTGTGAGAAAGCAATATCACGCTTTGGGGTGGTAAGATATTGCCAATAACATTATGTAAACATTATTCATTGAATACATAACTGCCTAATGCACATATTTCGTAATTGCAATTTGGGAGCGATTTGCAACCTTCAAATTGAGCATATTATATCCCGCAGGACATGCAAAGAAAGAAAGAGCGGTCGGTCGGTCCCATATCATACAATCCATGCACATATTCTCTCTCTCTCTCTCTCTTCTGCACTGAATGTTTTTCCCCTAATGTGTGTACTGGTGCCGCCGTGGCCGTTTTGTACATGCATACATATCTTTGTATCCATAATACATGCGACCTTCTTAAGTTCGCAGAGAGATAATATATTATTGGTTGGTGAAAAACAGCTGAAGTTGAACCGACTTTACTACTACTCCATTACTACTGACACCGTGCACCGCATATAATCATTTTGAGTCAGCTGGTCGGAATTGTGCACATGTCTTTTGCTTTGATATAAAATTGAAATCAAGAATGTATGTATGTATGTATATATGTTCTTTTTACACACTTCATATCTATATCATATCCTATCTGACATGAAAATGTACCTATGTGGCGCTCATAGGAGCATAATGTGAGCTGTTACTTCTTTAAATGGGCAATTCCCATGTACTCGGCGCTCTTCTCGATCGCTCGTGTCATGATACAAACGCGTACACACACACACACACACACACAACAGCAAATAAATACTCACAACACACCATAACATAGAAAATGCTAAACTTGAATGAAAATGAAACGGGACTTGCTATTAAAAACATCACTCTTTGCGCTCATACTTCTTTTTTTTATATACACAGGCACTCTAGCCGCCGAGTTGCAGTTGCGTTGTTGTTGTGTGTGTGTACTACTACGACTACTACTGGTTGACTTCGCTCAAAAAAATGCGTGTGCCCGTGAACCCAAACAACAGACAGTTAAAATTTATATCATCATCAGGGTATAGGTACATGTCTATATGTAAATCTGAGCTGTTTTGTAGCGCGTGGAGTTGTTTCTATTTCTAATGGGATGCATACCTAATAATGTTTTTACTTTTTGTTACTTCAGTTCAGTCATCGTCGTCGTCGTCATCATTATCATCATCATGAGCAGCAGCAGCGTGTAGTTTAGTTTGTTGGGCTAGGTTCGGTTTCCAGAGACTCTGGCTGACAGTTACAGTGAGTACAGTTTTATGTATGGATCACATGAAAGTCACGTCGTTGCCGGTGAATCGACAGTATGCTTCCATTCTTTCACGTGTTTTTTGTTGGTACTCCAAAAAGGAGTTTCATTTTCTTTCCATTTTGGCTCAAATCACGAAATTTTTAGGAGAACCGATATGAAACCAATGCCAGATTCAAACTTTAAAAATGATGCAGTGCAACCGTACGGGGATTTTTTGTAGTGTCGGAACCAGCTCGTCGAATATTTCTCAATACATATTATCATATTCTAAACGTATTGCCGAGATTTATTTTTTGAGAACGCTTGGAGAAGCCCCATGCTAACGTTTTCGATGAAAGGAGTCGTTTTCAGGTTTGTTTTGAAAACTTGTACGGAGAGAGAGAGCGAGAGTAGAGAGATGGGTATTACCCTGTCTACTCCATTCCATCGTCTTTTGCATCATTTATTCCAAGAACAAGTTCTCGTTATCCCTGCTTCCTGCACTCACCATACCATGCGACCAGAACAACTGCCATGGGACATCCGATGCGTGTGTATCATCGTCCGTACGCAATGAGCGACTGCGGATGAATAAACGAAATGCTGGTCTACTAATAATCATTTCCACATCTTGTGTACTGGCTCTCTCGAGTATTACTCGTAAGAAAAAAAGTAGCAAACTTTGAATGTCACATGGTAAAGAAAGAAAGAGAATTCTTTCCAGCACCAAAGCACATCTACCAGAGTATTCGTTGCAGAGAGCAGTCTCCTGACTGGGTTTGTAGACCCGGGCCATTATAGCTATATATTATACACACTCACAATATTGATGCCTGCCTACATTCATGTAACCTGTACTCCCAACCAAAGCCGCTCATCTGGTGATAGTCCCGGAAAGAATGAGTAAAAACTTGTGAGAATTCCCTTTAAAACTCTGAACCAAGTCCAGTCTTAACTAGTAGTAGTAGTAGATAGCCCGTTTGATTTCAGGGTTCTCCCAACAAAATAAACAAAACTATTAGCATACACACCGGTACCATCTTGGTCGGGACGATATTATATTCGGGTGTTCGTACAAAGGCCTATGCCACCGATTCCAAAATTGTTCCGGGGCGAAGGAGCAAGTAGGCTTATTACAATGCCCCAATTTTCTTTCTTTCTTCCGTCCTTCATTTCTTTCGAGAGTAAGCTGCAACTCCAGCTTCGCAAATGAAACAACTCTCATGCAAGTTTCTGGTGTGCACAACTGAACTCCCGGATCTCATCTCATCTCCGTATGCGGCCTCCTCTTTCCATGTATCAAACACGTTATATTGATATGAAATGAAGTACGGGAAACAGAAACAGCTATTGGAATGGGGTAAAGAGCACAAGTCTGGTGACATTACACGTTCTGCCGATTCAGATTGCCATTTTGTTTATTATTATTTTACTACCCTGGAAATGCTAAGACACGGTATCTTCCTCTCCCTGTGGCCAGGGGCTACATCCCTGAAAACGGGAAGATTCACCTAGACCACCTATATTAAAGTCAACCTCCCTGAAATGTCTTTGGTGATGATTGTGTGCCAACCGGAATCATTTCATCATTCCTATATTTACCTCCAACCATCTCTAAACTCATTCTCAGTTTTGAATGAGAGATGAAATAGAAACGACTCTTCCTCTCCGCGTGGTGAAGTTGTTGGAAGAGAAAATCCTCTAATATGAGCTCCTACTACTACCACTACTACTACTATTCCGTCTCTCTTATCACGCACATAATATAATGTACGCAAAGAAAAAAAGGAAAGACAGGAGCCACCTCCAATACCGACCTACTACAGATCATATGTTTTTACACATTCACCATCAACCACTACACCCGTGTACAACAGCAACACACGGTTTTCTTCAAGTGATTCCATGGACTTTCATGGATCACACATTTTTGTGTGCACCAACTTCTCTCTCTCTCTCTCTCTCTCTCTCAACATTCTTACATAAAAACCCTTCCCTGCTTTCTGTGATGCCATGTCCCTTTGCAAACCGATTTAACTTGCACTCTTCCCATGAGTAGAGCATAGGGTATAGTGTGTTGTGGCCTTCCTTCCGCTTCTTTTTTTACATACGTTATTTTATACGCGTACGAGCACACGAGATATATTGTTATACAAAGTATAAAAAATACAAACATTTCTACATTCAGGCTTACCCTACCTACTTGCCTGGCTGACACAGCAGCCTGACTGAACAACAACATATTAGGAAATGAATGTATCAACATATTTTTTTATCTTTCATGAGTTGAAGGAAATGTTGTGTTGTTCCAGCAGCAGAGCTTCTGCATCTATATATCCCGCTCACACAGAGAGAGGCAAGGTCTCCAAAACGCTTTTTCTTTTTTTTATGTGTGTGGCACCGACCTCAGATAACTTTATGTTAAAATCCAAGAGCAAAGTCAACGTGTGTGTGTGCACTTGTCCTACTACTCCGATAGAGCAAGTCTCGCTCTTGCAAACATATCGTTTGGAGTATATAGTAATATAATAATACTCGATCTCTCTCTCTCTCTCTACCACCGTTGTCGTCGTCGCCACCACTAGTTGAATGAAAATGAATTGTGAGGTTTGTGCAAAGAAGGCGAATAGGAGAGTATGTAATTTTAGAGGAGTGTGTGCGAGAGAGACTAGGATAAAAATGTTTTTATTGTGTTTTGTGCCCCGGCTCTCTCGAGCAGTGCGTTTTGTCTGCCGTGCGATGCCTTTTGCTAGACAAAATCATCTGATCGCACCCTATCTTTCAGGATGATGTTGGTGGTGACGATGATGATCATCCTCCTGATGAGCAGGACGACAACGTGAAAACTACATAGTAGTAGTAGTAGTAGTAGTTGTGAGTAGTGACACATGAAGACATGCAGAATACAATACATGTGATCACGATAATAAAATGATGATACCGACACAAAACACGCTGCCGCCTGATTTTCAAGCAGAATGTGCGTTTTATATGGGCTCCTTTACTTTTAAACATAAATGCATTGCAGTTTTTGCACATTAAACCTGCTATTTTTTCTAGATTGCATAATATTGCGATTAAGTAGCTCTCTCTCTCTCTCTCTTCATTGATAAATAAAATAGCTGGTTTGGCATTCGTTAATAAATACAAGATAAGACTGCTGAGCATCATCATCATCATTTCTACACAGAAGCGCACCAAAAGACAAGTCAAAGTCAGCAGCATTAACCAAAAGGAAGAAAAACAAGAGTGGTACTCCTGATGATGATGATGATAGAACTTATATAACTTTAGGCTTTTTAATGGTTTGTGTGAACGCACATATTATTCTGCCAGCGTAAATATATTACCTACAGAGATGCATATACTTAGATACGTCTATATGTGCCTCCCTATTACGTTATTACCTTCTTTCTTTTATAAAAACTTGTAGTATAGTTCTGCTTCTCCATATTTTTTTATATAAGTGTGTTCTACAACAACAACTACCGCTGCACATGGTGATATTGATGATGATGATGGCGATGATGCATATAAGTAGTAAGAACGAATGAGTATATATTATTACATCTTTCGCGTTTTCTTTCCTGCCCAAAACAAACTTTATACTTGTAATAGTATCTATATCTGCCTCTTATACTACTATACCACCACCACCACTACTTCTACTACGAATAGTGACGTGCTCCTGACTGAATGGGAATGGATGATGATGATGTTAAGGATGATAATGGGCCAATGTGAATGTGTGTGTGGTAGTGGTATCCTTTACGTCAAAAAAGCATGCTTTTTCCCCTCCAAAAACCGGGTGTCAAGAAGACCAACAACAAGAATGCGTTTTATGCGTGTATGTATGTATGTATGAATGTTTTGGTGTGCGTAAATTAGGACGATGTTTGGCATGTGCTCTTATCATCATCATGTGGCTGCGTTTGCCGATTATGAGGTTTTCATAAAATCGTGTTAAATGCACATGCTGTTCAGATGGGATATATATATGAGGTCAAATATGTGCGTTATATGCGTAAATGCATGATACTGATAATGAACTACAGCTTATTTAATTGGTGTAAAATAGGAAAGATATTTGCACTTGGGAAGTGCGTGGGAGGTATGAACAGTTAGAAAAAATAATAACGAAAATGTGTTTACGTACCTAAATTGTCCTGGGGATCCTTTGGACAGGAACGCAGCAGTTGTCGTTTCACTGATATTCATTTTGACCGATTCCAATGGAAGCTTCTTCTGAATCAAAATTGTTTAATTTGCTTGAATGGTAGGAAGATGAATTATAGTTGTCGCTTTTATTCAAAGACTGTAAAAGATAAGAAAAATAAAGACACGGAAATTAATTAACGATATAACTGGCTACTAACGTGTAAGGTGTCGTCGCATTTACTATGGCTTGGTTTTCAGAAGTCGAACCAAAGCGTAAATGGATACACAAGAATGCGTAGGTATGCAATTATAAAACATGAAAAGCTGACAAAAAAGCAGAGGGATATATATAGTGCCAATGACTACTATGGTATCACAAGTTCAATAGACAAAATGTACGATTAGCCGCAAGAAATTAGTATAAATAGTGCTTGTGCAGATATGCTAGATATAACGCAAAACCAATTCAATAGAAACGAATTGATTTCACAAGTTGGCTTTACCAGAATACAATGCTTGTATTTTATCTTGCAATAATTTGCCTTGGACTTTCATCAAATTTAGGTATTAGGATGATGTTGAAACAAAGAATTTGCAATGGAATGTGTCCCATTTAATACAGTAGCAAAACCCTTGAAGTGTCAAGCGGTTGCACAGGAGGAAAGTTTCCCTCCATCTAGCAAAGCAGTGTAATCTTGTGCAGGTGAAAAATAGACAGGGAAAAGGTACATTTTCGTGCATACCAGGACGAACGGCAGAGTGGAGACGGAGGAAGGTTGCTAATGGTATGCACGTTATGGTTATTAATGAAAGTTATTGACAATGACATCTTACACCTTCCTCCAACATAAGCGCGTGTGTGCATTTGTTTATAAAATAAACAGAGACACATCAACATCGCTTCCCTCCTGCACACTGTCTAGCGCGGAGCAGTAGTGCTGTTGTGGGATTGCCAATAACAGAAATAAAATTGAAATTCAATGTCACAATGTGCAAGTTTGTAGGTGCTCAAAATATGTACTTCATGTGAAGTAAGGGTGGCAGTGACAAGATATGGAAAACGATTTTCCTCCTTAGAGCACACGCTAGGAATCAAATTGTATCCTCTATCATGCTAATATCCCCCACTTAACGGAGGCTACAAAAATAATTTTCCTATCTGGCAAAATCAGATGACAGCAACAATGCACCCATATACACACGGCCTGCACAAGAAATGGAAGGAGCGACAGTGTTATACTAAAAAAGTGGTGTAACCAATAAAGGACTAAAAGGGTACAAAAGGACAACAACACTGGCAGCACCCCCAGTAATAATAATATAATAGAAACAACTCAGGTATGCAATATACCGACCACCAGGCAACCCCTGGGCTCGTGAAGAAAATGAAATTGCAATTTGTAATGATGTGATGACAATTTACCTAAGTAATAGGACGAGCGAGCAGATGATCGTTACGTCTTAGCGGTGAAAACTGGTGTCTTCTTTTTTCCTTCCTTCCTCTTTCCAGCTCCAGCCAGCAGTAGTCACCAAAAATCAAAAACACACTAAGAGGCAGCGGTAGTCGTAGTAGGAGTAGTAGTAAATAGTATAAAATCCGTACGACAGTTCACGTAGAGTGCTTATAGAACGAAAATACCAGGAACAGGCAACTCTCACGAAAAGGACGAGTATACAGATATAAAAACGGATGTGTTATAGTTATATATAGTACTGGAGACAAAAACGGAGAAAACTCCGCGTAGACAATTCTTCCTTCTGATCACCAAAAGCGCTTCTCCTTTCTCTCTCGCTCTCTCTCTCCCCCTCTCTCTCACTCCGTTTGGCAATGACGGTGGTGGTGGCGACGACGACGACGACGATGATGATGATGAATATAATAAGTAAATTGAATGCAAGTTTTCCCAAGAAAAAGAGATTCTGCTATGAGAGCTTTCCTTTTTTCGTACGTCCGTCTTGTTCTTCAGCTTTAGCTGTAGTAGTGGACCATTACCTCAGCAGCAGCAGCCGTAGCTCTAGAGCTGAGCAGAGAGCAGGAGAATTTTTTACAGCAGGAAAGCAGCTTTATACACAGAGAGACAGACACACACACGGAGATGCACAGAGAGCCAGTTTATTCTGTATTATTCTCTCTATCAAGCGATATAACCAGACAGGCTAACTTTATGCAATGATAATGGTGGCGATGGTGGTGGTGGTGGTGGTTCAAACATATATATACAGCCAAGCACAGTAAAATGGTAAAAGGGAAGGAGAGAAACACTTTTTACCCTTTCAGTTAGTTGTATTCTAGTAGCAGCAGCAGTGGTAGTAGTAGTAATGCTGGGCTTGATATTATGGCTGAGCTCAACTTCAGCTCCAAAAAATGTTCAAGCTAACCCACTACTAGCTTTTATACTCACAAGTCTCCAAAGAGCTGTGTTGTGCTCTCTTCTGCTCACACATATTATCTCAACCCAACTTTGTGTGTATGGGGGTACCGTAACCGTGTAAAAAATTGGGAAGCTTTGCTTGCCTGTGTTGTGTGAACGACGACGACTGAAGCAGTTAAAGTTGGTTTGCCAGTCACAAGTGCATACCCCGCTACCATCATATTATCATCATCCATATTATACAGCATCGTTGGGGTATCGCTTTTGTGGAGCTCCACCCTAACGCGATAGCAAAAAGGAACAAGATGAAGCATACTTTTATATTCGTTTTTATTCCTACCCTTGCTTCAACCTCTACAAAAGCGCTCTCTGCACACACACTGTAAATATTATATCGTTGTGCTTGCTCTCTGCTTTGCTGCTGCTGGTTGGATTGGATCGAACTGGCGAATGTCCTCTAGCCCAAAGTACAGACAGACATATATGAAAAGAAAAAAGAACAGAAAAGGAGAACCAGCTAAAATGCTTGTACAACTCTCTGAAATGAAACAAACTGGTAAGCAGCAGGGAGAAGGTGAAGCTAGAGAGTCATATAATAGCAGCAGACACACAGTCAAGTTCTGGCACGATGATGCTTCTACCACTACTGCTGTAATATTCTGTTTTCTGTTCAATACACCATTCTCTCTAACCACCAGCATACAATTTTCCTCTTAAACAAAATCCTCCCTTTTGCGTTCAACAAACGCACACACACAGACACATCGCCTCACAGCAGTACTACTAGAGGAGTAGTGGTGCTGCTGCAGTAAAAACCAAGTGTTATTCTGCTATATAGAAGTCTGCACACGGCTTCTTTTTAACTTTACTAAACAAGACAAAATGAAATATCAATTTTGTTGTATTTGTAGCCCAACACACACACACAGACATAGTGATGATAAAGCATCAGCAGCAGCAGCCGTACCTTCTCTTATAGGAGAGAAGAACGCCAGCATTAGTTCAGCTTCCACAGAAAAACCTTTTTTTAGAGCTTGCTTTTAGTAGACATCGCATTTGGGGGTTTGTTGAGTTGAGTTGAGTCCATGAGAACCTTTCCGTTCAACCATCAACATGTTCATGTTACAATGCATACACACATCGCATCGTCGTCGTCGTCCACCAACCCAACAAAATACGTCGAGATATAAGAACCAACAAAGCGGCAGAACAGAGAGTGCTTCTTTTTTCTGTTGTGCATTTGGGAATGGAATATATTTGTGGGGAAATGGTTTTGCCTTTGCTCAACCTCTATTCTATATAAGAAACGCAGAACAACGTTTGCTTATTCAACTGCTTTGATGCTGCTGCTGCTGCTGGTGCCACGGCTTCGTTTATCGTTTTGGTACTTTTTGTCAGCTTGTGTGAGTGAACATGAGACCTCCATTCTATCATATCTTACAAAAAGTAAATTGTATATATCAAAAGCAATGGCACATAAACTGACTACTAGCGAAAGGAAAGACCTTTTCAGAGAGTGGCAGCAGCAGCAGAGCACTACCACAAAAGTAAATGGATGCATGCATATACATAGAGAAAAATTGAACAGAAAATGCTGCCTCGAAACGAGAACGCGATATTTTATTCTGCTGCTTTGCTATACTACTTCTACTTCATCCAAAATCCACCAACTGCAACTTATTTTCTGCATTTGGCTTGGCTTGGTTTTTCTATTATCTTATATTTTCTTACGGCACACACAAGTAAACCATAGGACTGCAGCTTGAACTAAAAAGAACTTCATATAATATGCTACAACACACTCACAGACTCATCATCATGAACCAAATAATATTCTTGGTGTTTGCTCCCAAAGCAAACTTATATATACAGCAAAAGCAAGGAGCAAAAAGACCTTTTTTCAGCACAGATTCAATTCAACCACCCATCCATCCTTCAAAATCTCAAATCTTCAAGCACGCAGCCAAATCCAACAAAGCATTTTACTTGTCTGTCTTCTTTTCCTTTTCTCTCTCCCTCTTCGCCTTGCTTTTCGTGTAAAAATGAGACTGGCTGAATCTTCTTTGCTGACTGAAGAGTTGTTGTGAAACTAACACGTTAGTGAGTCTCAGTTGTGTAGAGGGATTTTTTTTTCTTCGTGCAAAGTAGTTGATGTACATTTGAGTTTTGCAGACATCGAAGAAAAACAAGAAGCGGCAGCAGCAGCAGCAGAGAGAGGAGAGGAGAGAATAAAATGAATCCCGTTGCTTTAAGCTTGAATGTAAAGAACTTTTTTTAAGTATCATGATGCATGCCTTACCCTTTTTAAGCTCTTCTTCGACCACCTCCACCTCAACAACTGCTTGCTTTTCTCCGCCGATTTGACGTTTTTCTTCTTGACTTACACGAAGACAACCAAAAAACGCGTCTCACACAGTAAACTCAAAGTGACGACGATCATACGCGGCAATGATGTTTAGAAATGGGAGGAAGTATAATAATGCATGTGGAAAACTGCAATTGCGAGTTACGACTTTTTACTATAAAACAGGCGAATAAAAAGTTGTTTCTCAGCAGTTGTTCAATACCAACTGAAGCGAGCGATAAAAAACTTGCTTTTGTGCAGTATGCGATATTATAGCAGGCATGGCACGCGGAACAGAGTAAGGGTAGTAGTAGTAAGTAGTAAGAAGCCCCTGTCTGTAAAAAGTATTTCTTTTTCTGCTTTCATTTCGATAAAAGTGGCAGAGAAGAGCTATAACTGGCAACAAAGGCAATTGAGTATGAGTTGAGGTTTTTGGTAATAAATAAAATGGCAGTGGTGGAGACTTTAACGAGGTACTAAAAAGGGAAAAAGAAAGCTGTTTAAATCATCCACCGTCTTATAAACACTAAACAGACAACATCTGATGGGAAGTGACAATACACCTTGAATGCTCATTATTAGGGTTTTACGACGTTTGGCATTTACAGCAATTTTCAACGACAGACACATTAGGAAGTCCAGTATGGACATAAAATGTGGACGTTATTACGCCATGAATTTACGATTACCAAAACATTGTTGACAGTGACAGCTTTAAAATTATTATTAATAATAATAATAAATATTAATAATAATATTCTCGATATATTTATGTATCTGACTTTCCCAAATATTTCCCTTGACCTCGCTATAGTTCAAAGGGACCCCCACTGGAGCGTTCAATTCCCTAATTTAGAAAATAACCGCCAATTTCATAAAAAAAACCGTTAACCACGATTTATATGCCAAAAATCTAAAACACGAACCGGTAATAATCCCTGCACGTCAATCCCCAAAGAGTCCCAACACAATACAGCCAATCAAAGAAACATTTTGATTGATAACAGCAAATACTAAAGTGCCAGGCTTTTCATGACATGAAAAATGCTTTCGCGATCATGATTTTCATATGGAAAAGGCAAACGAAGAGAACGACACGAAAACCAA
>JAHZNE010007819.1:0-17120 GCA_027744055.1 Callyntrura sp. NNG-2020 | reverse complement strand
GGAATTTTTACCAGCGGACCATCTGTGCCTCAAGCTCGTAAGTATATGTTACGTGAGTTTAACAAATATTTTTGCTGTCGTCATCTTGATACACTACGACAACGGTAATCTATGCAAAGCAAGCAACAGCGGAAACGAAACCAAAAAGAAGAAACAAGAAAAATGGGAACATTATTTTTACAACTATCCTATATACAACCAGACAACAACAACAACAAACATCACACGACAGTGTTAGGTAAATCTGTAGCGGTAACAGTTCAACATTTGTTAAAATGGAATGAGCATTCCATTTTATCCCTTCTTGCCAAGGGAAACATGACACCGCTATACATGGTGTTCTCGTTCACAGTAATAGACACTATGCATTATACACTACATTATACGCATGCATACCAAACATTTATACCACATTCACAAGGACAGTTTATCTTTTCCCATTCGTTCAACCGTGGGATAAATAGGTAGGTACATAAGGTGTAGTAATGTTTTAGGGAAAATCTTCTCTCAAGTGGAAAATGAAAGAAAAGCAGCTTATTTTTCTCCTTTCAAGAGCTCTAATACTAGGGAATATCTTTTTCTCCTGAAGAAAGTCTTATCATCATCATCATCATCATCCTTGTCATGCTGTTTCTTTTGCTTCACAATACTCTACAGTTTACAAAAAAATCAAGCCATTGAACAGCACAGTAAACCTGCTTTGTTTTCGTTTCTTCTGCAGTGCCACAAAAATGGAGTACCCATTGCGGCAGTGTATTTTGTAGGAAAAGGTTTGTATGCACTAGTGCACAGGTTTTTTCGCTTATGTCATGATATCGCATATTTAGCATATACATTCAACAACATTTTAGCTTTGATTCTCGCCTCTAACTCTCACTGTCTGTACGCATCTGTGTAATATATGGCAGACGCGTTCTTCCGTTGTGTAAGCACTTACTTTTTATATGATGTCGCGGTGGTGAAAGTTAAATCCCCACATAGCTTTTCATTTGAATGACTGGGGGAAAATGTAGTACTACACAATGTACCTATCTTATTGTGTTACCCATTTTTGGAATTGAAAAAATACTTTTTAAACAGGAAAGTACAAAATGGAAGGGGAAATAAAAAAAAGTTAACGTCTACTCGTCTCAACAGGCTTTTTTCTTTTGCCTGTCATCCTTGTTACATATATACGTACCTGAAGAGCCCTTTAAACATATGTCTACTCTTTTTTTTACAGAAATGAGTTCATCTATTCACTTAAGTTCTCTAAAACTTTATAAATAAAAAGTAAACAAAGTGCTATCAAATAATGTAAGACATACTTTCTTCTCCGTTTTTTCTTCTTAAATCTTCTTCTGTGCATTTATGTACACGCTGTATGCTCACTATCTTCTATAGTATTTGCATATCTAAAACACACACACAGAAACAACGTGGGAGAAAGTCTGTGAAATACATACTGTTACAATGTTATACAGCACACGCACGAAGCAGCTTAATATTTTTTGACTTGATAAGGGCCACACCATACACACAGAAAGAGCGACAGATACTATTTTACATAGACACAACATGTTTAGTTTTTCTTTAGTGCTTTGCAATTGTTTTTTTTTGTAAGAAAAGAGGCAAAAATCAAAAGAGAAAAATACCAAATATACTATCCGGAGAAGCTAGACGTAAACCTGTTAGCTGTTGTTCCAGATTGGCACATTCCGCTTGAAGAAACGCTAGCCGCTCTTGTCTCCGCATTTCAAGAATTTCAGGTGTGAGGATATCAGGCTTATCTCCATCTTCTAGACCACAGGGAGGATTATTGCTGGATGTGGCAGGGTTATTGCTGCTTTTACCCTTTTTACTGCTTCTACCACTGGCCCGACCAGGGCAAAGGGCAAACTTTATACGTTTCATGGTATAGTAACTACAGGCACAAACTAACCAAAGAAGAGCAAGTACAATCCCCAGAAGCTGAAAAAAGAAAAAGAGACAAAAATAGATCTTTGATCTAACTACGTATAGAGGAACTCGTTTGCACACTGTGTGTACCAAATTTGTCTTTTATTATTTACATATCAAGATTTTAGTGTTTACTGACATGCCAGTGTGGTGTTAAACCTTGTCCTGGCACTCACATTGTATTATTACATGCCCCTGTTTTTCCTTCCTGGTCTATGCTTTTATCGTGGAAACGAGTACCGCCACATTCCATGAATTACTCATGACATGCTTTTCAACAAGGCAACCAGCTAGTATAGTGTTTCTCTTTGTATGCTCTTGTCCTCCCTGAATGTCCGTTCATATTGCAACATACTTTGTTGCAAGGTCTCGAACCTAATTTTGACGTGCTATTTATTTACACAGAGAGGCTTCCCGGTGCCTACACATCAAGAGAGACACACACCACCATCACCAAACATGGGCTAGCTTATAGTAAAGCCGTAGCAGTTTTTCTATTTAATTGTCTCTACGTACTTTACACTCTTCATTATATCTTTATATAGTCACTAGTCACTACTGTGAGTAATAGACACACACACACTGCCAAACTTGCCACCACAATTGTGTATTGCCGTTCTATTAAATTATGGTAGTGGTGGTGTGTGCATGTGTGTGTGTGTGTATGCTGCCTGCGTGGATGGATTGAGTAGCCAAATGCAAAAATCAATGAGATGCTTTTACTGTTTTACTTTCCTCGGTTTGTTCGTCTGCTAGGTTGGGTATCACGGAAAGGGCTTAATAGAAAAGTAATGAAAAAGCAGCAGTTCCATTGTGGCAGACACAAAAGTCAATTTTCACGTTCTTTTCTCTTTCCGTTCTTCTCAGTTTTGCTCTCTTGACAATTGAACAATATGCAATGATAATAATAAAATTGGGGCATGGAGTAACGAAACGAGCACAGAGGAACAACTTTTTGGATGAATACGTCGTATACTTATATAACAGTATGCCTTGGGCGTAGTATCTACACATCTACAGATTCTTCTACTATATCATTACGCCTATCACACAATATCCTATCGCCTATTATTATTGGTTGCTGGGAAAGCCTCTACGTATAATCTGCTACGCGCCATCGTGTCTTTAGTATAAGTACGTCATCACCATCATTGAAGCCACATGAGCTTGACGATGAAGGATTTACAGGCAAAAAATATACGATCTTACACATAAAGCTATAAATTTCGCATTTATTACATAATAACAAGTGGTGTAAGATAATGGAATACTCCGTGCTTTGTCATCATGATAGTAGTAGGACAAGTCTCGACTTGACTTCTCGCGTAGCAAACAGCAAAGTCGACCACTTTTTTACACACAAAATTGGTTTGAACACACGTATCGCCATTAGCATGGCCAACGTGGCACCACCAACCGACCTGGTTGATCCGTGTGGAAAAAAAGTGTTGTGCTCCGAAAGAAAAAGGAAGGAGGGAGAGAGATATGGTGAGAAAAAGTTCGTGGAAGATACACAATTACAGCAGCAGCTTTCTTTCTTCTTGATCGTTTTGAGCAGGCTATAATGATTATGCTGTGCCCTAATATTATTATACTACGCTTCGTTTACCCCAATGCATTATCAGCAGCGTGCTGCTTTCTATCAACGTACCACGTATTTTACGTTCTGGTTTTCGCTCGTACATTTTTGACTTGTGTTTCAGCTTGAGATACTAAACGTAGGCACATATATATTCACTAATTTAATTAATCGCCACAATCGAGACTTATTGTGGAGATGGAATAGAGCAGACGCGTTTTCTACACTGTACCCGTGCTAGGCACACTTTTTAAAGGAAAAATGGAAACAAGGAGATGATACTGGTGTCTTGAGAAAACGTGGGTAGATTACACTGAAATAAATGATGACTCCGCGCGTGTTTGGGAATACAATGGTATCGCGTGCTAACACTCTTTCGCGAGCAGAAAGTAGGCCTTGCGAAGTTTAATAATCATATTTTATTTAACCAAAAAATGACTTGAAATCCCGTAAAAACCACAAAAGTTAAGGAAAGACGGTAGATAAAAACTTACTGGCTTTTCAGCTACATTTTGTCTTGCACATTTCTGCTTTCTTTACGGAGGAAAAATCGTTAAAAGTACAATCTTGAAAAATCAACAACTCGGTAAATGTGCACAGTGAAACTATTCTCTACGTTTTCACAAAATGAAGGCCTAGAAGACACTGGCGTGGAAAAATGGCTCTGGCTTGTTTGCCTCTTTTCCTTCGTCTAACAAACTTTACAGCGTTTCTCTTGCTTTCCAATAAAACGGTACAACGTCTTCATACGAAAAGGCAAGTCTTTATCATTAAAAGGTTTCCTCGCAGGGTTTCTCACTTTTTTCCTCAGGTAGAAAGAGAATGAGAGAGAAAGAGAGGCACTCTATTTACGTAGGTGAAATTTATGAGAAAAGACGATTCCCGTTTTTTACTTGCAAAGAAGAATGAATTGAGAAGAGAGTTGCGAACTTGTTCAGGTTGCAGGCACAACTGAAGGTCTCACGAGAGAATATTAGGGAATAAAAATGGCAAGAATCCCAATAACTTTGAATACGTATTAACAACGGGAAAGCTTTACAACTGTACAACTCTGTCGTCTTTCCCTTATATATTCACGGTGACCTATGCATATACGTTTTTTACAGGACGTGAAGGTTTATGGTAGTACACTTTAGGAACTTTGCACAAAATGATAAAAAGGTACAAGAATATCAATAAGGCCGTTGGGTATATTACTATGTATCTCTTTACGTGTTATTATTATTATTACTATCTGTCGTTTCTCCTCCAACGTACACTTTTCACTCTACATCTGTGTCTCATCCCGTTTAGTCTCGAGAAATAATTCTGCAGAGCACACCTCTACTGATTCACATGTGCAACGGCGAAACAAGGTAGACACGTCGGAACCGTTGCAAGAAGCGAAGTGACTGAGTGAACCATATAAATTTCCGGAATCAAGACGGAACTCATGCAAGAGCAGACCAGCTTTTTCGGTGTACAAAGTGACAATAAGAGAGAAAAATATGGAATGCATGCATAAAAATAATGCAAGTGTGAACGTGCTGCTTTTACGGGACTACACCACACTGAATATATTCACATGGGATGGAGAATAACAAATGAAAAATGTGTAACCGTATGAAATTGCTTTCTGCTCCCTTCCCTGCTTTTCCCCTCGAAAGAAATACAAAACGTGGAGAGGAGGAAGAAATTGGTGTTGTGTTTTTATGGGATTCGGGATACGGATGTGTATGTACGCAAGGTTATATAATAAAAGATTTAAACCAGCAAATCTGAAGGGCGCTTGAACAATAATGTACGGGTATGTAGTGGGCCGAAAGTATTGTGGTTGCTTTTGCAGTGTACAGCAACAACACAGCCTGCCCCATTTGCAGTTTCACTCCGACAAAATAAAATGCACACATACTACTAAACTGATATAAAAGAAATATGGAATTGTGCTAACCAAGCTTTACTGCAACCGCTTTTTTAAAGGGACTCTACCACTTCAGTTCTATAGAGTCAGCAGCAGAAGTAGGAAGAAGGAGTAGCTGCCAGTAAGCCCCGTTTGTCGTTAGTAATTCTTTTTTTTGCAGCACTCAAAAATGTAGGCTAGCAGGTCGAACATACCAGACTCTCTTTCCCTCTTGTTTTCCCTCTCTTCCAAGGGAATGCAAAGCCACATATACAGACATTCAAAGATGTGAAGCAACGAATGCTCTTCCCTTAGTCATCCGTGATGTGATCATCACAAGCATCTCTAAGGCGGAACTTCTCTTCCAGAATTTCCAGGCGAGTTTTCTCTGCATCGCGGTGGTATGTAAGCAGTTGTAGAAACGGTAATGCTTATATCAACATATACGCAGAAACATATTCACCCACATAAAGCAGAACCTACTAAACTTTACGTACTCACTCTAGTCACTCTAATGCCAAATGACATTTTTCACGACTGCCTTGCGAGCGCGTATAATGCCGCCCAGCCAAGCCAGACAGGGAAAACATGCATTTATAAACAGTAGTGAAGGCGGACAGAGAAAGAAAATGGGAAGACGTGCTTAGATGCCAGCTTGTGTTTTTGCTGCCGCTTTTACACTATTATTCTTAAAGCAAAGCAAACCATTTTCTTCTTTCGTTTACGCTACCACTGCTACAACTTCTGAAAATAACAAGATTTACTGGAAAGGTTATCCCGTTATGTAATCTTGTACGTGCAGAAAAGGGAAGGATCCTGCAAAATACAAAAAATAATATGTAGTGTGTACATTGGACATAATGCAATATACAAACAAGCATGAGCAAGTGGAGGGAGAGTCAATCTGCTTACTCATCCCCGTTTATGTGCATTCGATTCTCGCCTTTCTTCTACAAGATTATTGCATTTACTCCCACAACTCAACGCAGTATCAACTGTCCTGATGCATCGTCAAAGCGTACATGTACCTCAACGGACTTTCATACTCTTCCGTCTTCACTTTCGCAGTTTCTCCCTTTTGAGGAAGCTCAGCTCAACTCGCTCTCCTTCTCCTCTCTCTCTCTCATCTGACAGATCGAGATTGTGTACATTTTGCTCGTCACGTTTGAATGCAAGCATATTAAATGAAAACACAAAAGGAGAAAACTATGAACCATCCCATGCCGAAGGACATGCACTTTTCTGCCAAACGAGAAAAGTGCCTTCTCCCATTTTCCTGCACTTAGTTTTAATGTGAACGTATTATCCATCCTATCCCATCTCCGCACAGTACCCAGCAGGAATCTTCTATTCAACGCAAATCTACTACCCGTCTGCTTTCAGCTGTGGACAAGAAAAAAGTTCCCTTTTCCATTTTACTGTTTAAACGTTTATTTACATAAACAACTCTTCAGCCACACACAAATGGTTTGCTTTGGTTGTTTTCTCTGCTCCTGTCATATCATTCTCATCACATCATCAGTACTGCAAATAAAATGCTCGTTTCCTGCAAACGTGCGCATTGTACCGTGTCCCAGTTCCATGCAGCGAGCGCTGTGATTTTGGGATACAAAATATGTATCTATAAAATTTAATATTCCTTGTCAGTGTAAGCCTCGTTGTCCATAATAAGTAAAACTACTTATTTTTTGCTTTGTGTGTGCATTGTCTATTCCCTGTTCCTTCAGCCACATTTTCCCCCCTAGTAAACCGTAATGTAATTATGTATTTGCACTGGTTGCTGCTCCAACGGATGAGACGTCAAACTTGTCCGTACCTCTTTCCGCCTCATTCTCGTTCTGTCTCCACCGTCTGCTAAACTTTTATTTCTACTTGATTTCATCTGTGTAGATTATGCTGTTCGCGTATTTTGAGTCGAGTAGTAAAAAGAGAAGAGTAAAAGTACGTACCAGAATAAGTGGAACAATGTAAAGGGAGGAGAACATGAGTGTGTGCGGAGTAGTGGCAGGGTTGAAGCCTATTCTGGTGGTGATAGTGTGGCCAATACTACCCGCGCTGATGGTAGCGTTATGATGAAGTCCCAGCCCCTCCCAAGGAAACGATCGATGTAGACGGCTGGATATTTGGTGAATGTCCAAAAGTCTCCGGCTAACTCCAACATCAACAACATCATCACCCACAACAATATAGTTGTTGTCTCCGTTGTTGGGCTCAAACGATGAAGGATGAATACCGGGGGAGCTGCTGATTCCTCCACCCAATCCTCCACCACCATGGCCTGTTCCAGGTGCAGACATCATCAACTTGAACCCAGCTCCGGATGCAGGAACAGAAAATTTCTCTTCCGTTGTTATCGCCGGGGAGCTTAACCTGCTACTGCTGCTAGGACTCATTCTTCTCTTTCCTCTTAATATTCCCCCTCCGTCTCCTCCACCCGTGCTAGTAACAGTTGTTCGAATGGATCTCGCCAGAAGCGGTCGCTGCTGCTGCTGCTGCTGCACGGGTACTGCCTCCTGTTGTTGTCGTTGCTCGGCATTGTTTTTACTCATCCTCCTGCTAATCCTCTTGGTAATGGCAGCAGCAGTTGATGTAGTTGTTGTTGTTGCAGGAGCAGTAGTGCGAACATGTCGTGTAATATAATTCCATCTTAACGAAGATCCTTTCCAATTACTGCTGCTACTATCATCTCCCGAGGTGCTACTTATGGCATTCTCGAGATAATTTTCTGAGTTTGTAGTAATCGTACCGTTGTTACCTCCCCCCACCATTATTGAAGTTCCTTGTCTCAATTTTCTCTTCCGGCCTGTTTTTTGGGCAGACGAGGTACTCAGCAAAGTTGAATTTGTGGCAGTACTAGTTGAAGTTATGTTGTCGTGGTCCATTATTCTGTTGCTGGAACCCTCCACCGTTGACTTGATAGTTGTGCTTCTCCCTTCTAAGCTTTCACTATCCTCATTATCACCAGCAGGAGAGTATTTTAAGCTACTGCCGCTCTTGTTCTGATGCCGTTGAGCATCATCATCCCTTTTTTGTCCCATTGCTACCCCAGACACGGTCGTCAACGTCGTTTCTATCTCGTGATGATGGTCAATGGCGTTGACCCACTCCGCCATTTGAAAATAATTATTTATCCTTTAATACTGAACACCCCAGAACACCAGCAAAATTGGTTTCCTTGCTGCCCTTTTTGACTACGCTAGCAGGTTGACCATTTTTTGTTCCGCTTGATTTGCCAGTACTGCTGAGTCAGTAGAGCCGACTGCTCTCCTTTTCTTTTCATGAACGATAGTCACCATAATACTTTTTCCTTGTTTGACTGTGGCCACTTCACCAACAACATTTCTCATTAACGTCGACTTGCCTTCCACTAACAACCGATATGTTACCCGTTTGTGTCTCTCCACTCAATGTTTCTCGTTTCAGACTTATATCTACCAGCTATGTCAATAACAACATAAAACATTAATGAGGAGAGCGAATAAATGTATTTTTTCTCTTGCTTTTTTATTCCATCCCGAACAAAAAAAGTTACAGCTTGCGTGAAAACACAGTATGGGTATGGTACAAACAAGTATATAATTCCCTCGAGTCAGTCGGTCAGGTGCTAATATAGACAAAATGTGCTATCACAAACACACCAAGTTAGTATGTTAAGAGTAGTGATGCGGGTTTCTGGTGTATTTACGTCAAGTAGCAAACTTGAGCCCCTGTATACACAGGAGAAAAACAAAAAATCTACGACGTTCCCGGCTGCCTGTGGTTGTACTTGTAAAAGCAACGTTAGACTGAAACGTGATGTCCGATGTGATGTCTCTCTATCACACTTGCACCCACTCGCTCTTCCCAAGGAATGTGTAAATAATTAAGAGGTCTGTTTCAGCAGTCGACGAAGTAAGAGAAAAAAGGACGCGAGGTGCTGTAAGTACTTGTTCTTCTTGGTTTGCTGCCCAAAAGAAGCAGTCGTGTTGTCGACGAAGACTTGTTTGCTGGTACTACTTTCTCTCTTTTTTGGCTCCTGTTTCGCATGTACACAAACAAAGCCGATCCCTTTCGCCAACACAAAGAGAATCAACAGAGACAGAGGAACAAATGTACCTGTGCAGACAAAAAAATAAATGATGTTAGTTGCTACAATACACATGTGATATCATTTTTAGTATCCCGTTTCTAGAGGTAAAAGAACGATGAACTATGAACCAGACACGTTTGGAATACAGAGAACGCTTACGAAACTTACTTACGTGCGAGCAAAGAGGCGGCAATGGCGACGGCGTAGAAAAAAAGTTTTCTTTAATGGAATGTAAAACCAGCAAGCAAAAGCCAAAAAACTCAAGTAGCGTGACTCGAAGGAAGTGTATTTACGACGACAGAGAAAGTACCTCAAGCGCTGTTCCTTTTCCTTCCTTTTAGTGGGACTCTTTTCCTTTTTTAATACGAAAACTTGTAATTATTACTACTTATCTTTCCCGCCTGACATTAACCAAGCTGGCTAGGGTGTACGCGTATGTGTATCAGATGCTGTTTTCTTGAACCTCTTTTTTATTAGTCTCATTTCAATCCTTTGATGTGTGTTCTGGTGATGAGAGCGATAGAAAATTGTGTTATATACATGGTGGAATCCTTTATTATTGTACTTGTAATAATAATAGGTAATACAACAGCATGGCGCTGTGTAATGATGGCCGAGAAGATGACAATCGGCTAAATTTTGGCTGACTGTCTGGTGTGTATGTGTCTTGTATTCTTTCTTCTTATCAGCTTTGATCTTCTTTCGTGCCAACTACAAGTTCGCAGGAGCCACCTTCACCGACAACGTATTCCTGTGGTCTGTTTGATAGTAGGAGTCGTTGCTGCCTTGTGTAGTATTTCGGAAGACGGAAAACAGCCTCACACACAGACACACGGTATTAGTAATGGTGCTGGCTCGGTGTCTGTGAGCGTGATCTTGTTGTTGCCTTTTTTTCCACCGCGATATCAAGTACAAGGAGCTCAGTAGGTGTTTGAACGCAGGTTTGGAGCCAGTCGAGAGAAGCATTTAATCTGTAGAGGGCCAGGTATAAAAATAAGTGGATGTAGTATAAAGACAATAGATGAACCGAATAATGAGTTTTTTATATTGTTTTGTTTGACTGAGTCCTTCTCTTGGCACTCCTACTGAAAAAGGGTGTAGGTAAGAGACTATAAAACGTAAAGTGCTATTTTTGTGTCTTGGAGATCTCGAATGCACGACGACGGACCCAGAGGCGTATGTATGTGTATGTAAGTGCGTTATTTTTACGGCTCGGTGTATGTGTGGAAGTGCATGATGAAAAACGGTCGTACAAAATGTGTGGGAATCTTTTACGAGGATGATGATGAGGACTGTTAGTAGCTCTCCTGCTTTCTGTCCGCTTTATGCGACTTTCACTTGGTTTAAGCTATTCACACAACGCACATGCATAGCACAGAAAGAGAAAAGAAGGAGAAGGGAACAAACAGGGAGAGTTTGTTCATTCTCTGTGTCCATGTTAAACGGGATAGTACATTAGCAGTGTACGGCGGTGTGAAGCAAACGCAGACATGCACATGAGAATACCATCAAAATCTCCTTTTCCATCCCTAAGCGAGTGAAAGCAGCAGCTTTGTGTGGTCGTGTAGCCTGAGTAGGGTCGCTGCCTAGGAAAAGGAAGAAAAGAGAAAGTAGAGTGAGAGAACTGGGAGTGAGCGAGTGGTAAAAAGCAGCAAGCAAAAGGATAGTAAGATATCGTGGTAGAAACGGAGGAGCAAGAGCATGGCAAAATGCTACATGTAGTGGTAGTTATTAACAGACATACTCCGGCGGATGGAGATTTTCCCTTTGCTCTACTTTTTCTCGGTCTCGGAGTGAGCGGAGAAAACGCAGCGGCTACAGGCGAAGAGAGGCTTTTCTGAAGACGACGAAGGGTATACGGAAAGGGCACCGTTTTCACATTTTTCTCTTTACGATGTGGGTTTCATTCCTTTTACCAGTTCCAGTCTGTACCAGCCAACGACAAGGGATACAAGAAAAATGTACATTTTGTATTTATGGTATTGCTTCACTCCATATTATATACAAGCTTCTCGCTTTCTCTCTCTCTCTCTCTCTCTTTCTATCTTTCTCTCTCCCTCTCTCTCTCGCTTTCTCTCTCCCTCTCTCTCTCGCTTTCTCTCTCCCTCTCTCTCTCGCTTTCTCTCTCCCTCTCTCTCTCGCTTTCTCTTCCTTTCCACTACTGATTTTGTAATATTTCAGCAGGACTGTGAGAAGAAAGAAAACTAGGAAGCGCTTCTTTCTCTATTTAACTGTACAGCAAAATCACTGAGTCAATGGAAGAGAAAAGAGAAAGTGGGGAAGAGCGAGAAAGTAGGAGACATGGCATGAGTCAGGGAGTTTTTGCTGTTGGTAGCGAATGCACATCCTTTAGCAGTACGCTGTCGCGGGTAAATATAGTCATGTCAAGAATCCCTATGTCAGTACAGCTGGTTGTTGTTATAGACTCTCTCCTCTTCCAGTTCAGAGAATACGTACACACACCATCATCATCACAAAGTAGTTGTACTGGTGGCAATGGCAGAAGACCAGGAAAGCAACCGAGCCTAATTTATGGTTGAGTAAAATGTTCCTACGTACACCAAGTAGGATACTTTCACTTTGTAAACGAAGCACAACAGAATCCACTTTATTTCCCAACTATTTTCTACTGGGTTCTGCTATCGATCCACATATGTGAAAAGAAGGAAGTGAAAGAAAACAGGTCTATCTCACAGAGCTTCGTTGGGAAAATCCAATAGAAAGACGTGGGGAACAAGAGCGACTGTAACCGGGAAATGATGGGAATATTATTATTTGCAAGCCTTTATTTTTCATACAATTCCATGAAAAAATCCGAGGATTTCTTACAAAAGGAACTGGCTCTGGAGGAATTCAATGGATAGATTATACTGTTTTCCAATGTGCTTTCCGCCTCTTTCCCTTTTCACGTTCGTTCCTAGGAAAATGGGCTAGTAAAAGAGCGTCGTATAACAGTTTGGTCGAGGTAATGCGAGTGGGAGGAACAATAAAAAGAAAATTGAAATACCTATATCTGTGGAGCCAACAGGAGGACGAAATGTATAAGTATTGCCGTCTTATTAGCTTACGAAAATTTACATTTCTTTCTATGCACTTTTTTATTACACACGTTAAGACGATGAGAATACAATCGAAATGTAAATTATTTATAATTAGACGAGAAAACGATGCTACGGAATTCGTTTAAGCATTTTGTATCAAGCGTTTGGGAAAGCCGTGAAACAAGTTTTTTGCGCGCTTGTGTGCAGAGAATTGATTTTTACTATTGATTCGCACGAACGAAGACCAAGAGTCATAACTGTGCTTACTTGCTTCTAGATGTGATACCTTCTCACGTTGTTGTTTCTGCGTTTGTGTGTTTAGCTGCTATTGACATAACTTTCTAATTATCTTTGCTGGGATGATGGTTTTGGAAATCCTTTCACATGGAACCAGCGGGAAGGTAAATGTATGAATTGGAAAAATGTATAGCAGGATGGCGCGTTAAAAAGCAGGAATGCTATGAAAATGGTTCAACGACGTAAGCATGTAAAATATGTGGGCATGATTAATTACTAATTTTCTTAAACCTGACACAACGTCATACATCAGTCAGAGATGAAAGATTCACAACTGCGTAATTTATCATTGTTACATAAAGAAGAAAACAGGAGCATTCGCCATACATTCTACACTCCATTAGTGAGAGAGAGAGAGAGAACAAATAAAAAGCCTTGGATAATTCGCTAGATATTATTTTAGTAACTTGAGTTATAGAGACGACAGATGGAAACAATTACTTTGTTTTTATCTTTTATTTTAATAGTTTTTACGTAATTCATTTTGCATTTTCGCAGGTATAATAATTATTATAATAAAAATATCTATATATACAAATAAAAGAGTATCTTCAACATGTTATGTACAATATTGTGTGACTATTTTAATTCCGAGTAAGAGCAACCGGAATGATTAAAGTCTTACCTGTCCACTAATAATTTTTCCGTGAAGTTCACGGTCCAAAGAAATGTAGTTGCCGTTCTTTAAAAAGTAGAGTTTATCTGATATTTTCTCAATGTCAAATGCCTCTCGCTGTAAGTCAATTTTCTGCAGTTTAAATGTTCCTAAATATCAAAAGGAGCGTGAAATGTAGAACTGCAAATCTCTTTCATAATCTACTTGGCTGAAAGTAAACAGTAAACCAGGTCATTTTAACTTTCTTACCTGTGGTCTGAATTCCCTTCATAACTCTCAAAAAAATTGGTCTGGCGTACGTCGGCAAAGCTTTAGTAATTTCCTTTGAAAACTCGTCTAAATTCAACGAGTCATCCGGATCTTGTACGAATCCCGTACGAGTAAATCACCTGCCAACCATCAAGCAACGCATCATGAGAGACTGGCATAATGTCATTATGAACACATTACGTCATAAAACTTTGTTGAAATTATATTGTCCACTCTTAGTATGGTCAGTGCACTTGTGCATTTGTCCAAGTACGAGATTTGTTATTATGTCAATTCAACTGCTCCGTGATATTGTTTTTGTTCGCGACAAACCTGTCCGAAAGACGGTATCCCCTTTATGAAGGACATTATGAGCAATTTTACTGTGAGATGCGTTTTCGTCGGTGTATCCATCAAATTCACGGAGCGGATCACCCCTCACAATGACTCCCACCATCTCTCCCAATTCATTAGCTTTACATTGTATAGCCAGTCCAGTTTGAGCATCTCTCAGGATTTCTCCCGTGCTCTCATTTACTCGGACCATGCCACAAGGAACGAAAGGAAAGTACCAAATTGGGATACAACCCACAGCGCCCCACTTCCCTTCAAAGTTTACTGGGAAAACAATAATAATAAAGCTTAAGGAAACCATTACTACAAGCAAAGGAAATGACACTTCTGTCATCTGTAATTCCGCTTAAGTAATAATCCTTACTCAACGTCACGTTTCCTTCAGTAGAGCCATACATTTCTTGAATCCTAACGTTGTTAAAACGATCCACAAACTTTTTCCAGATTTCTGAATTCACCCCATTTCCGAATAAGAAACGAACACTGTGCTTCTTTTCCTCGGGACACTCAGGCTGATTGTACAGGTAACGAATGATTTCTCCCATATACTGAACGACAGTAACGTCATATTTGACACATTGTTTCCAAAAGGCGGACGCGGAAAATTTCCGGACGATTACTTGAGTTATCCCAAAGCAAAAAGGCAGACTGACACCAATCATACCTCCTTGAGCGTGATACAAAGGAATTGGAGTCATCATCACGTCGTCAGTATTGAACGCTTGGAAAATGTACATTGCGGAGAACATGATGGCTCGATGATGTCGTAAAATGGCTGCCTTGGGAAGTCCTGTGGTACCCGACGTGTAAATGTAGACAAGCTGGTCATACTTGTCAATTTTCACTTGGTTAATCTTTGAAGGGTCAACTGACGCCTCTTTGAGTTCTATTGTTAGATTTACAGTGCCCGGAATTGAATCGTATCTTTTTTGGTCTGTTTCTTCTCGATTGGATTCCATACTATACAGCTTTACATCTGCTAAGCTTCCTCCGTCGTATATCTCCTTAATTGCTGCAGCAGATATATGCAATGCGACAAACAACGTAACATTACACAGAAATGCCATTGTACAAATTGGGGAATTATACTTACAATTACAACATACGTGTACACTTACCATTGGACAAGTCCGCATCATAAATAACAGCTTTAGCATTAACTATCTTGATGCAGTGGTCTAGGGACTGGTATCTCAAATTCCAATTTATTAAGGCAGTCGTTACTCCAATCTGAAAACAACACCCAACAACATGTTGCCACTCACTCACTTATTGGTAGATATCAAGATATGTTTCTACTGACCGCATACTAACTTACTCTACTAAGACCCAGCCAAATGATAGGATATTCCGGTCTGTTTTCCATGATGAGAGCGACGTTGTCTCCCTTTCGGAATCCTTGTTCACTGAAGTAGTTGGCCATTCTGAAGCTCATTTCCTGGACTTGTTTAAACGTCCATACTTGATTCTCGAAGTACCAACATACCTTGCGTGGGTGCCGCTTCACCACTTTATCAAACATGCTGAACATCGTCTGGTTAGTGAAAGAAGCCCACCTTATATACCAGTGGGTCTTGAGATACCTCCATGATGCACTGTTGGTTATAATATAAAATGTATCATTCAACAATTAAGGAAATGAACACAACTACTTGAACCAGGAGCACATCAGTGGGTTCCAGTACTTACACCACATCCCGAGGACAGGTTAACACAAGTGCGTAAACCATTTTCAGGTTTCTCACTGCAAGAATGGTGATGGCTCCCAGAACCATGCAGTAGAAGAGGTACAGCACAGAACCGAATCCAAATCCAAGTACCGCCATTTTACAATGGAAGCACTGGAAGTTTCCTTCGTCGAAAATGTGTATTTTGAAAGGCTCCCGCTCTTTCAGGAAATATTTAGCAAATCTAAGCCTAAAAGTGTATCAGTTTCTCCCCATCAACCATCTTTTCTTGACCACAATGTCTGACTTAAGGAAATGAGATACAACACTCACTGGCTCCCATTTGGAATGAATAATTTTTTTTGCACGTATATGCGCAATCCGTAATCATTGTAGATGTTAAGCCAATCGACCCCAATAACTAAAAGCCCAAACTTTGTAATAGTTACTAATATGACTTGTGTAACACCCTGCTTAAATTATTCAACACGGTTTTACAACATGCCTTAGTCAGCGAGGCTGTTAAAAACAAAAAAAAACAAGTGGTTGCATTTTGTATGTTGTGAGATTAGTTGAGCCGACAGAAGATGAAGTGCTGTCAAGTTTTTTTTGCCTAAAACTAACTCAACCTTTATGTGCATTAGACACACACATACATACAAGCTGACTAGGCTTCCGGATTATTGCAACAATGCATGCTACTAACAATAAATGTAATGTTAAAAGGTAAACAAGCTCTGAAGATCTTTATTGTGTCGTTGATGTATACGTACACACCATATACACGGCATTGAGTTAATTTTCTTGACAGTGGCTAATGATAATCCAAATACATTTCCCTATGTAAACTCCCTTTATTCGCGTGATAATTTTACTGTAGCAATCAGAAAATTAAAGGGATTACGCATTGGCACTCCAATTAATACCTCGTATGCTGTCATAATAAACGAAACATAATAAAAGCGAGTAAGCAGCAGATTGTGCTGAGGAATGCAACAATGAGTCATTTATTTCTGCTTGGCTATAATTACAATGATTGGGTATATTAGTAGGAAGAGGTTGGTTATGTCGGCACAACTTTGGACATTTTTGGGTTCATCGAATAATTTTAAATGCAGTTGAAATAATTCTACTCATGTTAATAAAAATATTTCGCTACAGTTTAGTACAGGTACACGCAACACATTATCTTCCTACGCAAACACAAAATGTCTGTTACTTACTTGGGGATAGTGGCTAGACGCAATAGTTACGTCAAGCGGAACAAAGATCTCAACATGCACGCTCGTTCGCCTTTATATCAGCTAACCTGCTTATAGCACTATTCTTACCTGGGAACCTAAATGTGTGTGTGTGTGTGTCCTTTTCAGCAGGTAAACGACTATACGTGTATTTATAATAAAAGCCAGCAAAGCTTATAATGTAGGACCA
>JAHZNE010007818.1:0-20179 GCA_027744055.1 Callyntrura sp. NNG-2020 | reverse complement strand
ATTTTGCATAGGGCATTGTATGATTTGGGCATTCTTGGTTTCGGTCTTCTATCGTAGTAAACTTTGTTAGACTTCGGCAAATTATTTAAAAGAAAGGGTCACCCACAGTTGTTAACACTGCATATCATTTACCAATTCGTTTTAAATTTCATACTTCATCCATAATTCATTTACATACATCGTATACCTTCCTCATGGCCAAGAAGACTATACAGACGACAATAACTTCCAAAATAGTTCCCAATATATAGCGAAAAATCGGAACATGTTTATCAAAATTAGTACAAGGTGCATTCTACCATAACAACAAAATCAGGGTTGCGTTCTATTTCTATTTGAAGGTGCCTTCGATGACAAACTCTCCCAAAATGGAAGCAATGCGACTGATAGAGGCAATCTCCACATATAAGGATGAAGGAAAGCAGTAAAGATAAGAGTATATTCGCTAATAGAATGTATCTTTCAATTCAGTAATATAACATTGCAATTGCAAAATATCCAGGAAGCGTGACGCGTGTGCAAAAATACATTGTCGGCGTCTTTTTAGTCTAATGAGAACACACTAACAACTAGCAGCGAGACATGCATGAAAATATGTCAATCAATATTCTTCTGCTGTGATATTGTCTGCGTGTATATACACAAAAACTATGTGGACGGTTAACGTTTGGCATTGGCAAATATTAATTGAGGAAGCCAACGCAACGGCATTAAATCCTGTTGTGTTGTGGAATAGTGCAAGCATGACAACGGCAAAATAATAACGGGAACTGAAGGCAATAATGTTTACTTTTGCTGGTTCTTTCAGAGTGACTACGTCACTGCGATTACTTATATGTTTGGTACGCTTTGATTATTGCTTGAGCTCCTAAAAAACTCATATCCTGCTTTGCTGAAATGTAAAAACGTCATATACGCCTTACAGCAGTTTTATCAAACAACCCAATCCATTGTATAATACACAATGATTACCTGAGGTTGTTGGTTATTACCAGTTAAAGAAATTTTGATTTATTGCTTACCACGCGTCACTAACTTTTATTAGTCTAATTCAGTATTTGACATGTAGATGATGACTTGATGACGATGACGTTAGCTTACTTTGAAGCTGTAGTTGACGTTGAAGCTGAAGCACGGCTATTATTTCATGAGTGAGATTGCCATAACAATTCTCCATCCCAAAAATCTGCAGATCTGTCATTTTGGTTTTGTTATATGGATCATAGTTACTGAAAACTGAAAGAGCGATTTGCATTTTAGGTATATTGCAATCTTTTTGTTAAAAATCGGTAGCTTATTATAACTACAGCATAATTTTGTTTCTCCTTTGTAAGTTGTTATCTTTGAATGTGAAAACATCCAACAGAAAATGTGAAAGTGAACATGTCAGTATACGTGACAAGATCATGATCATGAATGACTGAGGTTCTTATTCGTGCAATAACGTACAATTTTATCATGAACTTATGATAATGCACAAAAACGTGTTTCCACTTCACACATTGTAGTGCAGTAATTTGTCACCCGTTGTTTTATAAAACACTTGGACTGGACATTGTGCATTTGGATAAATTTTCACGTAACTTGTTAGTAGCAAGTTGCTTTTACATAGCACATTACGTCATTGTAACTTCATTTGTGCTTACTTGGTAAAAAGATGACAAATCTGACAACTGGTGACTGGATAAGGAAAAAATGCTTTCTGGAAAAGAGTTGAGTGTTGAGTAAGACTTCTTTTGTACAGTTGTGTGTATAGCTTGCACGTAACTTTTACTTGTGATAGTATATTGAGTTGAGTGTGCCCCATTTTTACTTGTGCCAAGTTGTGCCCCAACATAGTCAGTCACATTTGTGGTGTCCACTCCACAAGGCAACAAGGCATGCGGACAGGCCACATTGCATGATACGGTATAAGAGTAACAAGAGTGAATGTACTTCATATAAACGGTAACATTTGGTACATTTAATCCTATGTGTGAGGGCTCTTGCAAGAATAGTGCAGATAAAAAGTAAAAAGTGCAACTCGCGGAGAGACTCTGGCTCTAAAACGAGTATGAGATGAGACTATGGAAAAGTGTGACTTGTCTAATGAAATATTCCGTCAAGGTCGACATAATAGTGTCGCCTCTCCACTAAAATACATATGTTCCCCTCATTTTAGCAGCAAGCTTAAGCTTTAACAAATTACTCTTTCAAGCTTATCACACCATTCATCGTTCTATCCTGTTATACACTTAACTTTAGGGAAAGAGGCGAACCAGAACAGATAGGCGTTTAAAAGAAAAGTTTCCAAATTGCCAAAATCTCTATAATTTAAAGAGAAAGGACTCGTCCTTGTCGCAGAGAGTTTGGGTGGAAACGGTGGTGATTAGCTATATTTGCGAACTGTTTTGTTGTTTAGTATTTAGGTAGTGGTTGTTCGTTGGGATTCCTGTCGTGGAGGGAACGATAGCGTGAGATGGTGTGGCGCAGTGGGTGAGAAATGGAGAGAGTTAAAAATAGTGTACCAAGTACTAAAGTGAATATGGAATTCGAAAGGATATTCAACATTGATATGTGACAGCTGAGAAGAAACAAATGTTTACCAACACAATTTTGCACCAGAACAGTGTGAGAAGTTGAGTTTTCCAGTGGAAAAGGTTAAAAGTATAGAATAATCAAGTCGCACAAGGATATATGGTTGATAGTTCAAAATAATTAAGTAGCAATTTACGTTACAATATCCGCAAGGTGAAAGGAAGAAAGTGACGGGAGGTTTTTTGTTTATGAGTCTGACTTTGACTGAGGTAAATTATTTCATGATGAATTACATTTAATGTTTTAAAAATTTAATATTTGACATGGTGATTAAATAGTTTTCTTACGTGTATTTTAGGTACCGCGCTTTTGTTGTCGTTCATCGTTATCATAATGGTAAAAATTGAAAGTATATTAAGAATGCGATATAATATCGCGCACGGCTTAGTAACCGCTGCACAAAACGCCCCAACGGCCCGAAAAATGACTGCTGGGTTGCCATGGAGGGAGGCAGCGTCCGTAATGCTGGTGTCCCCAACGCCCGTCGTGGAGAGCACACAGGGTGCTCAGGAAGGCAAACCACATTTTCTAGTCACTCAAAGGTCCAAGACAAGTGGCTCGTTTTCCAACATTCTGTGCTTTCCTGGTGGAAATGTTTGTCGAGCAGACTTTGACGTAAAGTGGAACGCGAGATATGGCATGCGTACCGGGGTGGATTTGACAGAAGGTGTTGCCTTTATCACCGAAACGGGAGAACAACCTCAAATTTATAACACCGCCCGAAAAAAAGATATTACGAAAATGAAAGATCTTTACGACTTCACCGAGAAAGTTCCTAAGGCAGTATCCTTGCGGGTTACAGCAATTCGAGAAACGTTTGAAGAAACTGGAATTCTACTGTGTAAACTTATGACAGTAGATGAGTACAGGAATGGTGGCGTGGGAAAGAAATCTAAACGCGGACAAGGGTACGATGCTAACGTATTTACATTTGAAGATCCAGAGGAGCTCCAACATTGGCAAAGAAAAATCAGAAACGACCCCGATGAATTTCTAAATATGTGCGACGAACTTGTATGCTTACCTGACCTCAATGCCTTGGTGGAGTGGAATGACTGGCTGACTCCAAACTGTTTCGGAATGCAGCGATACGATACTATATTTTATATGGCTGTACTACCCCAGGCCTATCCTATGTATACTTGTCCTCAAGAAGTGGAATCCGCATCTGTAAAAATAAAATTAACTCATTTATTTAATTAGCCTGAATTTTTATGAGAAAAGGTGTTTTTACATACGATTTTGTCATTTCAGTGGCTCACTGCTGACAGAGTGCTCAAAGACTGCGAGGATAGAAAGTCCAAAATGATCACCCCTCAAATTTATGAACTGACACGGCTACGAGCAGCCTCAATAAAAAAGATTAGACAGTTAATGAAAATAAGGCTAACTTTAGGAATTGGAAGATGGTGCCCGGCTTACATACGGGCGAAAGATGGTTATCTTTCCGTTTTTCCAGGTATGAACAATATGTTTTTGTAAATGCAAATTGAAATAAATTGTCTCATTTCCCATGCATGCATTACTGATCGAACCCCATTGATTATTGGTTGATGTTTTCCAGGTGACGATTTATATCCCAATGATATAAAGATAGACACCTTTGAGCCAATCCGATCATTGGACGCCACTTTAGATGACCTTCAAAAACAGTCGCGTCGTATACATAGGATCGAGTATAGATCCGAATTCGACTTTAAAATTGTTATAAAAAATTACAAAGAAAAATCTGGCCATGTCTACATAGATTAAGATTAGCAAAAAACGCAACAGCACCAAAACAGCACTTTAGTAGAAGGTCGCACTACCCAGCTGCTATTCATTATCACAGTCCTGCCGTTAGTGGTAAAATGGTACTGTAATTATTAAGTCATGTTTGTCGCAGAGATACGTTTATGAATTTTGTTATCGTATTGATTTTTTTAAGCAGTAAAAATTATTGTTATCTCCATGCGCTAATGTATCTTCCACCGCTCTACGAAACCTGTAAAAGACCGTAATAAAAGCTCAGTATAAAAATAGTTTTTGCAAATGCACATTACGATATTATTTTTGAAAGCACAAAATTAACTAATGCATTCTCTTGAACACGTGCGTATCAAATTAAAACTGATTTATTTATTTTCGGCTAATCAAAATTAAAACCTTCATACATTGCACTACAATTCTAAAACAGTTCCTTTGCGAAATTAGTACAAATTTCTCTACAGCTAATTTGACACTCCACACATCATTCCCCTTCATGCACATTCTTTGAAAATTGAAAAATTGGAACAAAGCATCTTTTACCTGTTCAACATTTCAAAATTCACTTGGCTAAATTACTTTTTATGCAGAATACAAAACGTACGTTTTTACTGTTTGCTCCTACCATTTGACTAACAATAAGCAATCTTTTGAATTCATTTAAAATAATGTAAAAAATAGCGTGTATTTCCAGTCCATGAAATCACCATATAACATTGAATATGTTGGTTTTAAATATTTTGTATTTGTAACTAAAAAAACTGTCTAAAATCACAATAAAAAGCCTGTACAATGATTTTATTACAATCGCTTTTCAACAACATTTTTTTCTGGTTAAAATATATTGATTGTAACTTATTATCTGGAGCTAAAAATTACTTTACAGAGAGGGCTTTCCCCTAGAAAAAAGGCGATAATAAAATACCTGCAGAACTGCTACTGACTTAAAACTTCATATTTTTCACCATTTAAAATGGTCCTTTTACACAGAATACTGTATCGACGGAAGTATTATTTTAAAGATTATTTTTTACAGATTAAAACCAGCAATCAGTTAGAAAAGGAAGCACAACAATTAATTTAATACGCTTACGTTGTTGTCTTTAAATTCTTACCAGGACAAGATAAACAGAGCACAATGATGAAATGTACTAACAACACTGTGCGAAATACCCGTGCGATTGTTCAACACGATAATTTATTACACATTTTACACGGTGAGCAGAAGTGTAGTTCAAAGTGTTTTGGAACAAAAACAAAGTGTTTTTTGTTTCGGAACACTCTACCTGACAGAGAATATTACCGTTTAAGCTTTGACAAGAGGAGAGTTTGCTAAATGGTTGAACTGGCTTATAGTAATGATAATTATTAACTCTTCTTTTCTGTGTAGACGTAAGAATCGATCGATAAAAAAACTTAAGTATGTATGTTAACAAGTCTTGCACAATCAGGTTGTACGAAGTGTGTGAAATCAGGTAGGATGTAAAATCGTGATCTTTCCAGTGATGACGATGATAACCACTAATTCATTCAAGATTCCTGCTGCTTTCACTTTAGTTCCACGTAATTGGCAGGGAATAGGCCAAATTTTCCGTTACATTCGCCTCTCCACCAGCCTTCATCGATCTAATGAAAATGAAATGTCACAAATGTTCAAAAGCTCTTTTGCAGCTGTGCGTTTGGTAGGTAATTATACAATTTCATTTAACTTGCATTACTTACCATTTCTATGTTAGTAATTTCATCGCCAGGATCAAACGAAATTTCATCCTCAGCAGCTAAAAATATTTCAATTAGCACATTTAGAATTTAGAATAAGCTTTGAACAGGTACAGCAAGAGATACCAAATTTTTAATATTAATTTTCCTACCGGCTTGATAGTCATAAATCGCCACGGCAACACTATCGTTGCCATTTTGTGAGGTAGCACTTGGTGAATTGACAGAATTTCCGTTTGGTGAGGTGGTTCCAACCTGACTTTGGCTGTTTTGCTCGTCTTCACCCCACTCATCGTCATCATCTTGCTGGTCTTCTTCTTCCTCCTCTTGCCTCATGCGCCGTTGAGCGGGTGGCAATTGAGCCTCCATTTCCCGTGACCGTTGCTTTTGGGCTTCTTCCAACATGGAAATCTCATTGTGCATTCTTTGCAGCTCATCCATTCCTTTTTGAGCTTCCATTTCAATTAAGCGACGTTGCTCCGAGTTCATGGCCATCTGACGCTGAATTTCTGATTCTTCTGCCTTTTTCCTTTCTTCATCTTCCACTCGTATTCTTTCTTGTTCTTGCTGTCGCTTCATTTCTGCCTCCATCTCGACCCTGCGTCGCCTTTCCTCTTCCTCTTGCTTGCGTCGGCGCTCTTCTTCCTGCTGTTGCTTACGTGTCATCTCTTCTTCCTCCTGTTTCTGTTTTCTTTCTGCTTCCATTTGTTGCTGTCGCTGAAATCGTGCCTGCTGTTCCGCCTCCTCCGCCCTGTTTTTCTCTTCCCTCTCTGCCTGCTCTTGTTTTTGTGTCGCCTCTTCCAACTCTCGTTGTTGCTGACGAGCGCGTTCCATCTCCGCCGCTTGTTGCTCTCTACGTTCGTCTTCCTCTAGTTTCCGTTGGCGAGTAGCTTCCTCTTCCTTTTCGCGCTCAAGCTCCTGCTGTTTGTGTCGAGCTTCTTCTTGCTCTTGTCGTTGACGGGCTTCCCTTTCCTCCACGTCTATCCGTGCTTGCTCGAGAGTTCGCAGTTTACGCGTTTCCTCTTCCTCCTTCTGCTTCTGAACTTCCACTAATTTCTTTTGCGCCTCTTGTTCCTTTGCCTCTCGGTCTTGGCGCCGACGCCGTTCTTCCTCTGCCTTTTTCTGGGCTTCCTCTTCGCTGACTTTAGCCATAGTCTCGAATCTGGCTCGAAGGTCAGAAGTTTTTCTCTCTACTTGAGGACGGGTTTTGACGTAATTTGTACCGACTTTTTGAGGCTCCCCATCATCAAAATTGTCAAACGCCCATTTCTCAGTATTACAAAGGTACTTACAACAAAAATACATGCTAATTGATGAATGTGCTAATGTTTTTTACCTTCTTGTGATTCATGCTTTTGCAGTTTTGCATGATAATCCCATCCCACCGCAGATTTATCTTGTCTGTCTGATAACACCCCAAAGGTTCCTCCAAACCCGGTCTTATAGTCCTTTTGGGATTCATGTTTGTCCACTTTTTCAATATGATCGTAACCGACGGCGGACTAAAAAATACCGATGAATACATTTTATCCATACTGCAACATTATGTTCTGGGCACTTGCACTAAATCGCTCAACTCGGAAGCATTTGATGATTACTCAACGAACCTTATCAACTCTGTCCTTTTGAACGCCAAAGCTTCCTCCAAATCCTACTTTGTAATCTTTCTGAGAAACGTGTTTCTGTAGTGGCGACATATAATCCGCCCCCACCGCACTCTTATCCATGCGATCCTTTTCCACTCCAAACTTACCCCCATAACCAAATGCAGGATTGATTTGTTCTAATACCTTTCTTTTGACTTGGGCATCCCCCTGTTGGGTTTCCTCTGCTAATTTGCGCATACTACGAATTAAAATTAAAGGTTAAAAGTAAACTCCAGTAATACCAATTTTTACAACTGTAAATATCAATCTGATATTGTATCTTATCGCTTGTACGTACTCAATAGCACCTCCAGTACGGCCACTGCCTTCGATAGTTTTGCTCCCCCATCGTTGCTCCTCCTCTGTGACATCATTCACGAAATCCGGATCCGTCTCCCACTCGTCATTATCCTCATTCGCGTTTGGAAGACTGGTTGGATTTAGACCTTAAATTGTAATAAAAAGTTCCATATTTATCCACTATACTTGTATTGTATCGAAAAATCAACGGCTTATTGTCAAAATATTTAGATCAAACATTGTGTTTCTTTCAAGTCTCTTCTTACCAATTGTTGATTTCCACATTTTTCCAATTTAAACAAGTATCATTAATTTCTCCTGAAACTCCTTATAAGGACACTTTTTGGTTTATGAAGCGCAGCTTTTCCCACCTACAACCACAAAAGTTATAAAAATCTTATAAAAAATATTTTCCGGGTCTTTTGTTGCAATGTTACCCTTCGTAATGCAAACACTCTCTTTTTCACTGTAACTGCTTGTTAATCATATTTCCTTTTTAATGTAGTGCTGGCTGATAAAGTGCCAGGTTACATTATGAGCTGGACATACATTTGGCCTGATAAAACTTCATAAAAAGATACCAGTACCGTTGATTTGAGATGACTAATCGATTATATTACTCACGTCTCGCACTTCACATTAAATACAGTCCGTCCAGCCAGATTTGGCAAATGTATGCACAATGCACACAACCGAAATGTGTATTTACTTTACATGTTTAGCAAATGTAATAAACCTTTTGTTATAAAAAATCAGCAAAAGAGGAAGCGAAAAGTTAATCCAAAAACTTACTCACGCGAATTGATACAATTATTTTGCATAATATATACATATAATGTTTATAATGCAGTATCATTATCAACGATCACTATCAACGTTGATTTCTCGACAAGTGTCTAGTGTTACGTGATTGCACCTAACAGCAAGACAGTGGTATGTATGAATGATGGTAAACACGATAAGAGAGTAATATTCACCAAATGGTAGGTTAGCCAATGTAAACTTGATGATAATAAATGATAATGCTATAATATCCACAAGTATTTTGCTTGGTGCTTAGTGCTTGGTATTTAGGGTGTAGAGGTGCATGTTATTGCCCACATATACATTCAGAAATACTATTTTGCTAAATATTATGTCATTTTTTGTGGTTTACGCTATTGCATGTCTTGTGGCATATAAACTTTTAGTAGACTTGCCTAAAGAGTAGAGATGGTTGTGATGGAAACTCAATTGTATTGCTGCTGATGTTGGTATGTACAGAATAAATGTATAAAATGTCATGAACGAATATTTGCCAAGTTCTTTTTCAGCAAGTTGACACAAGCACTGGTGTGAAAATTGCAAGAGGAACATTCACAATTTAACACAATGGCCAACGACACTGACCCATCAGACACAACTACGCGGAGTCATTGTCATCATGATGAGCAGGATTAACTTGTCGTTTATTTACAGGGGTGTACGAGGTACGACAAGTGCAAACAATGTGACAACAAACTTCAGATCAGTTAAAGTAATTGTCGTTATTTAGTGACAGAAAAAACTAGCCAATTTCTGTTTTAAAAAATGATCACCTAATTAGTCCGTCTAAAAGGGGAAAAATTGTCACATTAAAGCTGTCACTCTTTCTCTCCACACCGAACACAACTAGCGTTGCACACACATATACTACACAGAAAAGAGAGAATAGAGAGCCAGAGCACAACAGCAGCAGTCTATAGCGGCTTAAAAGCAGCCTCTCTCGTAAGAAAACAACCGCAACAAACCTACGTGAGAGAGAGAGAGATAGAGAAATTGATGACGACGATGTGATGGTATGAGTCAACTTCACTTCATTTAATTTTCTGTTTTCCTTATATAGACTTATCTACCTAAAGAACAGACCTCTAAATGTAATGCAGCTCCACCGGCATCCTCGTATCGGGAATCTAAAATGCCTGTTTAATTAATAAGCAACTAATTCTGTCTATATGTAAGACGAGAATTCGGACTGATTGTGAGTGCTAGCACCGCCTGCACAGAGCCCACAGACCAAAACACACGTACGTACCTGTTCAATGCGCCCAAAAAACTACTAGCATGTATGCACTCTTTGGCGATTTCTCCCGTTTTCCTTTTCGATGACCCTGTACCTACTCACATTATTGGTAACAACACACGTCTCCCACCTCAAATTTTAATGTATTATACAACAACAATGCGTCTGTCTGTGGCTGCTTCAATAATAAATTTGAATTTTGAAAGTAAATTGAATCCTTGCTGTCTGTCTACCCAACAGTAATACGACAGAAAGCAAGACAATAAGAGTTTCTATTCAGTGACAAACCCAATCCCTGTTCACGTGTGGTTTCCTCTTTTTCTTCTTTTTTGCTACACACCATTGCTGATAGCGTAGAAGAGCATCTCATTATCCACTGCTGTTGTGTTGTGTGGCTGTCTATACATAGAGGTTCGTCTGTAAAGGCTCTTTCTATATAGGATATAATTCCCAATTCTCTGTCAATTTAAATTGTACACACGTCACACACACACACACACACACACACATACAGACACGCCAAAGAAGAGAGCATAAAAAACTCTTGTTTTTTTCTGTACTCGGTCGTGTGTGTACTTTAAAAAAATAAGACAGTTAAACAAGCATTTTCGCTATCCCTACTCCGGTAGGGGTACATATATATAGTAAAAAGAGACAAAGTGTATGCTTCTGTAAATGTAAACATTTTATGATAATATGGTTTCATCAAGTGAGCCAGCCAGAGTATACGAGTGCTACGTAAACCCAATAAGGTAGGAGCCAGGAGGAACGTCCTATATGTGTGTATTTATGTATGTACGTCAAGTGTGGTAATAATATTAATATAATATACCTATGAATGTATGTATATTTGTAGTAGATCACTTTGCTATGAAAAAGGAAGTAGTTTTTTTTCATGTAACCAAGCCATGACCATACCATAGTAGAAAACGGCAGAAGCGATATTTTTGTGTATGAGTGCGAAACAATCACGATGGGAAACTGGCTGTTGGCTGTGGCTGTGAGAGATAGTAAAGTTAAAGCGTACACACGAATCACATAATCCCCATGGTACGTGTTTTAAAATATAGCCATTCTACGGCAATGTATGCGACGACGACGAGAGGAGAGTTCCGTTTAGTTTTAGTATCGTTGTACTTGTAAGGCTGTAAGGCAGGGAGGATTGCATGTGAGACGGATGTTATTTTTATAGGAAGTCTGATATTCTTCTGAGTAGTTGGTACGTTTTGTAACTTGCTGTATTTTCTGCACAGAATAGAGACAATCGTTTGTATCTGTGCAAGTATTTGAGACGTGACATTATTGCGTGTCTGAATCAAGCGAGTTATTGGCATGATACGAAAGACTTGAATGTTGTGGTGGTTTTTGGGAAGTAAATGAGAAGACGACGATGAGAACTGAGAGCGATATTTAGGTATCAGAGTATTTATGACGGTAGATAGATAGATGGGCTCACTTGTCTAACTTTGAACAAGTCAATGATGCCGTAAATGAAATTTGGTGGGGGGATAACGAGAGATGTATAATGTGTGTGGGTGAGGAGTATAACAGGAGCTCTTTGAGTGTTGATGCTGAAAAAGGATTTCATTTCTTGGGGTACTACAGAAGTGCGGAGTACGGAAGCTTTGGGAAGACTTAAATTTAATAAATGACTGCGGTAATGAAACAGGTACAATGGAGAAGGTACGATGGTGGGACGCAAATGTTATTTATAGACCAATTCAGTTTGGTTTGTTTGAAAGGCTACCGTAATGTGTGTATAATATACCAGATAGGATCCTTAAGGAAGAATAGATAAATGAAGATTATAGAGAGGAAGGGGTGTAGCCGCATATTTAAAGAGAAAATTTCCCATTTTCTTTACAACGCCTATAGTTCTCTAGTATTGTTTGGAAATTTTATAAACTACTTAGTTTTATAGGTGATAGAACTCAATTCAGCGCATAAAAGACACATGCCGCTGTTCTTTTACTATGACCTACTGCTCTTTCATGTAGAAGCATGTCATTTGTTACACCTGGGAAAAGGGTAAAGATTAAAGGTTGCGACAATACAAACTAAACGCAATGTATACATCTAGGACAAACATGGATTTAAGGTAAAATGAGAGTATATATGACAAAAGTTACACAAACATCATCATTTATCAAAGCTTTTAATTGCTTTAGTCTATAATTACGAATTTTTGACAGTGGCTTCTTAATAAATGGATGTTTTTGTAAAAAGATATTTCAAACTAACTTTTAGTTGAGAGTTTGTATTTTGAGTACAACTCAAATTTACTTCTGTTATGTAGCTCCATTGCATTATATAATCACACACGTTCTATACAAGTGCCAGGAGCCTAGAACTAGAACTTTCCAATGAAGCTATACAACCTTTATGACTTATGGCATTTAAATCATTACAGGCACTGCTACAAAAAAAGGACAGAGATGAAAGTCCTTTGGATAGCTGTAGAATACAAACATTCACAAATTTTGCCCCTACACAGTCAACCCCTACCATTTACAATGACACCAGAAAAGACGCAGTTGAAAATATCGATTTTCTTGTCATCTCACCGACAGTGTCGTTTACAGCGCCTGTCGGTTCTCCGACTTTTTTAATCTCTAGGAAAGGGTCGGCTTAACGAGATAAAAAGTTATTAGCGTCAGTTAACCGACCAAATAATACATGAATATATGCATATTTTTATAACAAATGCAATGAAGCAACGTTTAACGTGGAAATTATAAGACAATTATTTATCTTATCTTCTTATCTTATTTCCACGGTAAACGTTGCTTATGATTTAAACTCATTGAACAAATGTACAGAGACCTTTATTAGTTGATATTATATTGCAAGCAGTTCTTTCATTTAGAAGCTTGTAAATGAAAGAATTGCTTGCAATATAATATCCACAAATAAAGGTCTCTGTAGATTTGTTACAAAAAATATGCAGAATATATTCATGTATTATTTAGTCGGTTAACCGACATCAATGATTTCGTTAAGTCGACCCTTTCCTAGAAATTAAAATGTCGGAGAACCGACAGCCGGCTAAGGGAACGCAGTCATTTCACCGACCATAATTCTCAAGTTGGCATACGTCAATATATTCACATAACATGACATAATGATATACTGGCGCTTGTCGTAGTAGAAAATTTGTCCTCTGCTCTATGATGGTAAAAAGTGTAAGCAGGTACTACTGTACACCTCGATCTTCATCCTTGATGCTGCAGCCATGCAGATTGTAATGTTGCTTTCTCGTCTCAACTTACAAAGGAGCAGAGGAAAGATTTTGCGCGAATCTGTTCAAAAGGGTTTCCTCTACTGTGTTCCTTTTTTTACCTATACCTCTATTGCTATCTCTACTACCAAAAAACAACAATAATACGTACAACATTATAGGATGATAATTACTACTATCGATTTTTGCGAAGATCATATAAAATATAAGTTATATGACAGTTTATATAGCTGTTATCCCTTTGTCAGAAATGACATCCCTGGAGAAGGCATATATTTGCTGAAATAAGTCAGTGTAGGAAAAAGGACGCTGTAGGTACTAAACTACGCAGCAAAAACCGAGGTCCACGGCTTCTTTCGCAAACGCCATATTACATCTCCCCAGTCCGCGTCTAGAAGCCCTTTGCTCCAGTAACGGAAAACAAGTTGTTGCGAGTATAAATTGAATCTAACAAGTTGGAGGTGTTGATTCACTTCTAGACAAACAAGGTATTACGCACAAAAGTGGACAAACCGAAGAAAGTACCCATTTTCTTTCAGTTGACCACCAGGGAACATTTAACGCCAAAATTATGAGCCGACGAGGTCACTCGAGAGCTGCAGCCGCCATGGTTGCCGCCATGGACGTGGACGAACCACAACCGTCCACATCAGGGGGGCATAACACTTTGCAAATTCACGATGAAATTGACCCTGTCAAGAACTCTATTCGATTTAACATGGAAAGTATCATACGAATCTTGAATGAAACTATTCCGTACTGCTCGGTCGAAGATGGTCCAATGAGTAGTCATGGTACTACATTTGAAACGTTGCTATACAATTTACCTCATTATTTTTACAAGTTGTAACATTCCTTTTTTATTGTTAAAGAGAAACAAGAGATTCATGACACAATGGAGCAAAGTCTCCTTCAGATGGTTGAAGCGGATTTGACTTATTCAAAGGCAGCCAGCATTGTTAACGAGGTTGTTGACGAGCTGGCGCTCCAAGATAACCAGAGCATGCCCGCCGAGGATTTTGCTGACGCGGTAGACAGCATTGCGGACATTTCCAATGATCGAATTGCTGCTTATCAAGCAACACTTACTGAAAGCGTACTCCGATCACATCCTACATTTATACGGCTAAAACGTCAACTTGAAGCTGTCATGACACGCAAAACAGTCATCATGGACAATGCAGATGCAGAAACTGAGGCCGAGGAAGTGGACTTGGATGATTCTCAAGATGATGCTGACGAGGTCATTCCTGACTTGGATCCAATCACTAAGCAACCGTTGGAAGATCCAGTACGCAACTCGATCTGCCGGCATATTTATGGCAAAGCGTCAATGCTGCAACTTATCAAGAAAAATCCCAAAACTCGGTAAGCTTATAAGGCACAATAATATTATAACTTTTTATGCCACTTTATACGAACATGTCTTATGGGATTTGTTTTAATAACAGGTGTCCAGCAATGGGTTGCGACAACACCGATTTTGTCAAGGCTTCTCATCTAGAAGATGATCCTATTTTGACAGCTCGAGTCAATGGAGAGTCCCCGCCAGCCAAGATGGCACGGACTCAGACCCCCAAGAAGCCAAAGGCCCCCAAGGCTAAACGCGGTCGCCGCCGTCGTTAAACAGTTCGGCGATACTTCGAGTTCCTCAAACCCATTCACAGAATTCGCTAGATCCCATTTAGCGCATTTAGTGAGCAAATATTTCAATGATCTGTAATTTTAACTATATTGACATGTCGTGTAGTCGAAATCGTAGAACAAATCACAAAAATATTTTATTATTTCGTAGATGTACAATTCAAGCTTTTTACGTTGCAAATATTTTTTGATATTATGGTTAGCTTCAAGCAACTAGTACATGTTCTCGTCTCGTATCGATATAAGACTGTTGTATTAATATTTTTATTTAATTCGTTGATAGCGGAGGTAAAGGTGAAGTGGATTAATAGAGTTTTATAGAATAGAGTAGAATAGTAATGAATGAAAACTTACAAATATAAACAATATAAACAATATATATATACATACATAAATACAAATATACTCTTTCGTAGAAGAAAGTTAAGCGATTTAAAATCGCATTAAATGTAGCAAAATTCTCCTTGCATTTAGTTTTGTAGTAGCTTTGTGAACTTTTGAGGAACAACAACAAATATGTGTCAATCAACTATCGTACCATGCTAGCGGTGTCGCCCGCTGAAATGCATATACAAATTCACTTTAGCTGCAGTTTATTCTGCTCGAGATTTGAAATAAATATTTACAAAACTGTTACCATTTACATTTTTGTCTGAACTCCCTCATTGAACTAATTTCAGTCATTTCATTAGCATGAAACCATGTTTGCTGGCCATGATTCATCTTTTCGAAAAATACCTTCATAAACCATCATATACGTACATACCAACGAACGACTGATAACTACCAAAACAAGATACAATATAAGAATACTCTGATTGATGGAAATCAAAGAGAAGTAAACAGTAAACATTATGCAAATTGTTACTCAAAACGGCAGGGCCAAATTCATGGAAGAGATAAGATAGTTTTATGTTGAAAAAGGGTCTTACGGCACTTGTTATAAAAATTGGGATGCATCATGTTTCAATAGATTCATATAAACTATAATATGAAAACTACTCTCATTCCATTCTTTAGAACCGCACCGCTTATTTATTTAAATAATAGTAGTAGTAGACAATAAATACTTTTTCTATCTACATCTTTATGTGAGCTTAAATAAAAGAAGAAGACAGTGATCAAGATCATTAGGTCGTATTTTGGTGGAAAGATATTTTGAGATTCGTTCTACTTTCTTTTTAGTTAAGTACTTTGGTCTAAACTATATGGCACGCTTATTCAATCTCAAAGTATACGCATCCTCTATATTTATCACCCGCATTTATAGGTCTCTGTCGTGATGTCTAGCTGAAATTATTGCAAGTCTGTAACATAAAACCAAAAGATACTGTGCAAAATTTAAAATATTTAAAAGGATAAAGCAGTTAATAAGTATTTTTGCTGCTAATTTGTTTCTTGGACACGCCATAACACTGAAACACATTTTCGTTGTTCCATACGTTGTGCGTCGAATATTTTTTAACTTCCATAATGAATAGTAGTAGAAGCCAAGCTCGAGCAGAATTGGCACAGCGGAACACCGGCACAGTGAAAAGTAACAATGATGATGTAATCATGAGCGCCATGGAATTTAACATGAATGCAGTAATGAAGATAGCACAGGACCTTCTTTCAAACGTTCCAGCTAGTGATGGTATGTTTTAATATCTGACCTATTTGAGAGCTCGAGATAAAATCGCTATTCATCGACAAATGTATATAATAACCGAAATCCTCTAAAAATTGTTTAAACGTAAAAATGTCATTAAGTACAAGTAAATATCATTTTTTGGTTGTTGTAAAAACTGGTTTTCAATCCTTCTACCTAGAAAAAACGATTCAAAGCATCGTCTCTAATTCAGAAAGCAATATATTGAAAATTCTACAAACCCAGTTAGTTTACATCAAGACGGCCGAAACAGTGAATCAAGTTGTAAAGGAACTTGAACCAGAGGAAGATCCTGAAGAGGCTACAAGCCAATTTGCCAAAAAAGTTAATAACATTGAAGAAACTGTGAACGCTCGATTAGCAACGTACGAGGCCACATTGACAGAAAGCATTTTGAGGTCACACCCCAAGTTTCTAAAATTGCAGAGCCAGCTTATCGCCCACGCGATGGCTCCAATGTGTGATAAAGAAGTGAATGAAAATGTCTTTGAGGCGGAGTGTTTAGAAAATGGCGAGAACTGTTCCCAGCAGGAAATTATTCCAGACATAGATCCAATCTCAAAACAACCCTTAAAAGATCCTGTACGAAACGCGCACTGTCGACATATTTATGGCAAAGCCACAATGCTACAGCTTATACAAGCGAATCCGAAAACCAGGTACACTTCAATGTACAAATATTAATAGAATGCTAACATAACATAGTATTGTATCATTATCCTTAATACTGACATGTGAATGCAGACATTTGAATTATTTCAACAATGTAGGTGTCCAGCTATGGGCTGCGGTAACACTACATATGTGAAAGCGTCTCACCTAATCGAAGATCCCGTTCTAACCGCTCGGATGCATCCACAGCGCCTTCCAGGACAGGTGGCCAAACCTTCAAGTACTAGAGCAGACGCATGTTAAGGGTGTCTGTCATGATTTTGTAAAGCTGTCACATTCTCTACAGTCATCGACTATAGATAACTAAATATAATGAAGCTCTATTAAAAAAATACTATAGAAACGATTTCCCTTCTCAAGAAATACAATACTGTGATAAAAAAAAATATTAGTAAAAGCTTTGTTTTTATTATACATTCATAATTTCTTAGTTCTCTTAATATTTTGTAAAGTGTCATTCAAAAGTTTAAATAATGTATCATTTAAAAAATTGTTAGATGGAGCTACCTTCATTGATAATTGCAGGCGCTATTATTAATTATTATTATTATTTTAGTGTTGAAAGTAATTATCTTCCTTATTTAATCATCGTTCACTCAGGTAATATATATTGTAAAATATTTGTAAATGCAACCTTTTAAAAGAAATAAAATAAAAAGTGATGCAAATTTGTATTTAATATTTTTTGTTAATTGGCTCAAAAACAAACAGACTATACTATATGCGAATGAGCGGAGAATATCAATTTTCATAAAAGTTCCTTGCCTTAGATTCTAGCTAGTTTATTTTGCAACGTTAGGTCGGTTAAACTCCCTTGACAACGAAAATTTTCCATTTTGCCAACATTCACTTGCCTCAATTCTGAGCATATATTTTGAATCGCACGTTGGACAGAAAGTTTCCTTTTAGGATGGCGCGTACTTGGTAGATGATATCTTTGGATAGTACATGATAGAAACAGAAGTAGCAAAACAGCAAGCAGCAGTGAAGATATTGTAATGAGTTACAACAACAACGGGTGAGAGAAAGTGGTGCCAGTGCCAAATAAAATTACCTTTTATTTTGGAGTTCTAAAGTGTACCTTTGGAAATAAACCAAAATAAGATGACCCAATTGTCATTACTTTCAACTTTAGTCTTGGTCTAATTTTTTGACATATTATCACGAGTTTGGTTATGTAGTTTGTGTGAAGGTGCTGCTATAACTACAGAACCGAACTGGTGTTTGCCATCATATCGTGTCATTTATCGATAAATTATTAACAATACTATGAGTAGCGGTGTCCGTCCACTAACGGGATGGAGGTATGCAGCCGTAGTAGTTGGTTTAGTAGGGAGCATCGCTGCGGCAGCTTATCCAATTGCTATTAGCCCAATGATAAATCCGGAACCATACAGTAAGATGTTTCTCGTAAAATTAGTTTAGGTAATCGTAATTTTATTGACATCATCATTAAAAGATTTTATTTTTATTTAATAACCTGTTTGAAGAACGCGCTCAACAGCAGACTAGGAGTGGTATTATACAGGAAGACATCCAACCAGGGAGTAAGATAAATGTTTACAATTGAATATGGATTCACTTATTTAGTGTTGTAAATTTCCGGTATTGCGTAATATTTTCAATTTTGTAATTTCTTTCCCTGTTTTAATAGACATGAAAGTATGGAGTGACCCGTTTGAACGAAAGAAAAAATCGGATGCGGATGAATAAACTAACAAGTAATTCAGTCAATCATTAGTGAGTATCATCAAAATCGGACTCTTCTACTGTAAAAGTGTAGAACAGAACTACTAAAAGTGCATCCAAAATTATGTAAATAAACGAGTAGTTGCCTTCGTTGTAACATATCGGCGAACCGTGTGGGTATGTCGGTTTAGCGTTGGGCCTAACTAAAATAAACAAAACATTAATTGTCTGAAACATCTAGTTGTCGCTTATATAATATAGTTAGAAGTTATATTATCAAAGATGAAATGTAACATTTAAATTATCGCGTCGTTTAGTCTAGTCTCGATTTTACTTAATAATTTCTCCAGAAAAAGTGGTAATGTTGACATAATTGTAAATTTAATTTATGAGTAATAGCAACAGAGAGTGTGAGAGTCAATAAATTATGCGCACTGCACACCTACAGACAGTTCCTGTAACTCGTTTTTAATTTCTTGGCGATACGTTTACGATATATTTCTTTGTAAAGCACTAGTACAGTAAATTATACTATTTTCCTCGCAAAAATGAAACCGCACTGGCATTTGACACAGAACACAGAGCAACTCATAAAAAACAAAATTGTATGGAAACCGGATAATGTTTCTATGCATTTAAATGCAATTTTTTAAAAACAAGTTGCTCTGTGTCAATATTATTTCGGTTTAATTTTTGCGAGGCAAATACACAAACAATATCATCTAGTAACAAAACTCTGATTATACTAGTACATGTTGGAAAAGATATAATCCAAATCCAAACATTCATTTATACGAAATTTTACAGTGATTTTACCAATATACAGTAATAACAATATTCAGTGACGCAAGGATGTTTCAAACGGAACATTGAAATTATTTTTTAGCATATTTTACACAAAAACATAAAAATAATGAAGGTACTACATGATACTGGGATATTTATGAACACGCAAATGGAAAAATACAATGCTAACAACAAGCGTTGAGTTTATTTTAATTATGTTCTAAATTAAAAAGTAAACAACTGTTGGAAATAAGTAGACAAATTGGAAGCACAGGCAGTAGCCTTTTCATATCGCTTTCTGTCATTAAACAACAGTGTCCCGCCTATATTTTTATACGAGCAGATGGCCCGATGTCCGTACTACAAAAGTTGTACTCAAATTTTGGTTAAAAGGATCGACGCCAGAGAAAATGACAGCACACTGGAAAAGTACATGTTTACTTACACTGTATGATCATCAGTGCTGCACG
>JAHZNE010007817.1:0-12863 GCA_027744055.1 Callyntrura sp. NNG-2020 | reverse complement strand
GCAGTTGAAACCCTTTCACATTGAGTGACTCTATACAATTCGAACAGTTACATTTTTGTCGCTGTCGAAAGATTCAATGAAATGTATATGCAAATGAGATGGATGAGACACCCCATTACACAAAGATACAATTAAAGGGGTAATGTATTTAATGGACGGTACGTGTTTTCCGAAAGTTGCTACTGGCTGGTGCTACAGCACAGTCTGCAAATATGTATTAGTGACTCTATACAATATGAACACACTGTAGTAAAAGTTTTATTTTATTATAATCATTTTACTTATTAGAAATGGTAAACTTATCAGAGTTTAAAATGTAATTGCTTTGGTGGCTTAAGTCCGATACCGCCTACATAATTTTAAGGTACATTTATAAATATATGGAGAATAACTAAAGCATCCCATCATATGGATAAATAAATTGGTAACGTATGCAGAATGAAAGTAACAATAATGTGTCAAATTTGCTAGTAAAAACGGAAAATTCTTTTATATTTGTATACTGTAATCAATTATCAGCATTAGCAATTTTACACACACTGATCCATTGGTACACAATGTCGGGTTGGAAAATCATGACAGATGTACAATCAATATCTTCAAAAAATGTGCATGGTTTCTTTCGACGGTTTATAAATTTACATTTTTGCCTATACAGTATGGAAATAAATTACCTAGTAATAAATGCACGAGTATCCTGGTGTAAATAACAGTGCACAATTCTATCGGCTTCAAACATTAAAAATTTCAACAGTAGTGACGTCGACGGCGTCATACGTACTAACCGCGGTCTGTCCTAATTACATTAGTATGTTGTTCTTCAAGACATCAAGTTTAATGCGTCATGACTCATGAGAATTCCTGAGAGGATAAGCAAATGTGAAATAGTCATTAGTCATTACGTCATGATCGGTCTACATTTGAAACGCTTGAAAAACTTGTCGAGGACACCCAAATGCATATACTCTAAACGATATTATTTTATAAGCTAAAATAGAGTAGTACAGAAATCCAATTTACCAACTACTTTGATAGTGTGTTAAATGGTTGCGGTTCATAAATGTAAGGCCTCATGGTTAGAGGTTCTTCGCCATTTGTTTAACAAGTAGAGAGTATAACTAGCACTTATTACTCCTTTTTCTCCAAACATCACTCATTTTTGAACGCATCAGTAGGAAGTATAGTATTGCAAATTCTATTTATAGGATGATAAATATATTTTAAAACGAATTTATAAATGCATGGTTTAAGGCACACAGAAACATTTCAATAATGGGAGATTGTCATGTTTTATGCTTTGAACTATTAATTAGAATTTTTAAAATTCCTTTCCTGTATAATATTAAAAAATTGAACACAAGAGTTTGTAGGAAATAGAAATATCAAAAAAAATATTTTTGTGTGTTTATGTCGGGAGATCGCTATACATGATGCCCGTTTTATGAGTTTCATGATTCACCCCTTAAGAAAACTCCTATATAATATGTACAATACAATTCATTTAGAATTATAAACTGGCGAATTTGTAACGAGGACCAGTGTAAAGGCAATTCTTCCTGTATTCCTTTATGCTATTATCATTTTTCGAATTTAGAAGGGTTATAGTCCATATCTATCGAATTCCACCATTCTAAAATACTTATTTCCTTCATGAGATTTCTAACTTTTCCCCGATTTTATTTTCGGGAGATGGCCACATGACCACATCGTTGCTATTATCAAGGCTCTACTCCACATCTGTCGACTTCCGAACACATAATTCCAAAATCCCTATTCTCTGAGATTTCTCACTTTACCTCTCATTTCATCCTCGGAGAAGATCTACAGAACAATCTTCTAATTGAAACGATATATAACAAATAACCCATTTGACAGAAAACAGAATTTAAAAGTTCATTTTTCTTCAAGATTCATTGACCAGCTAAGTTACCGGATGCAATCGTACATTCACTGTGTGACCACAAGTCTTAAATAACGTTTACTAACTAGGGAACTGATTTGAGCTATTTTCCACCTCGTCATATACCAATAAATATGTTGTCGGGAAGGCAAGGGCAGGCGGGACTGGTCTATTCACCAGTCGTGGTAATGGAGATCCATTCAAATTATTATTATTAAGCACACCAAACTACAGCGTTTAACCAGAGCCTGAAGTTATCAAGCATCACCAACGAGCTTCAACCGGATAAGCTTAATGCAAGTCATGAAATTGGTTAGACATGAGTTTTTTCATAATTCCGCATCTGCTTGAACAATATGCATTTACTATGTTTTTTCTTTCCAAGTTTCAAAGTACTATAACACCCAACATAATAAGCAAACTTGTTTAAACAACCAGAAGTTTTTGTCTGATCACATGCTTGGTGAAAGTGTAATGTCAGAACTGAACCTTATTGTTTGTTGGTGAAATCAAAGTTTTCAACAATGCAAATCCATATGAGCGAGCACCAGCAATATGAGCATTCACTTTTTATCAAAACTGTGTGTTCTTACCTCGTGAGTAATGTCTATCGAAAGGTGTTTGATTATTCGAAAATCTTTAAGACTACCGGTTTAAAAAATCGTTAAGTGCAAACCCTACTCTAACAAAGTGTGTTAAATTAACCATTTGAATTCCTTTTGTTTTCATGTACGAGACATGTTCAGGGAAATTTGTCTATTTTTTGCATATCAATATCTCAGATTGATATATCAATCGAGAGTGAGTTTTGTGCCCTTTCTGATGTTATGTTACACACACATGTGTACCATCTCACTGCCACACTCATGGTAGAATCTTTTACTTGGAAGAAGGCACTATGACAAAAATACATCCATTACGTTACTTCTAGCACACCTCCCTGTCTCCTGAAAAGTCCCCCAAAAAAACTGTTGTTTTTGAAATGGTGGCGGCGACCACACTATGTGTCTTCGGCGCAAGACTAATATACCACCCAAAATCTCACGATTTTGTCTTTAGATAGACATATTGATCGCTAAACACGGTTACTATACTGCTCACGCAAGATATGGACAGGTTAAAAATGAAAAATTCCTTGAACGCCCCTCGTGCTTTGCTAAAAAATTGTATTTGTAAAAAATGCGTTCTTAGCTTCATCGTGAAACTAGTTTAGAGAAGGCCCATTGTCTAGCTTTTTATTGTCAAATTTCAATCCAGACAACGCAAAATATTCCTTTTATATTTCATGCAAGTTAGCCAATATATGCAATGCTGGGTGACCAGCAAGCGCTTCGGTTCCGGTCTGCGATACCAATCAACCATTACAATTTGAAAATACGGTGATATCACAATCCGCGGTCCTTACAGTTAGCAATATTACACTTATTAGGATCTGTTTGTGCGCACCTAAAGGAAAATGAAAAGTTTTTCGACAATACATACCTACGAGCTATATCTGTCAAGTTCGAAGATGGGTTCAAGAGGTAAAATCCAACCGTAGGTAAAATCGATTGCAAGGGGAGAGGATTTTGAAATTGTTTTAGGAAATCGACAGCTATAAACTATATAGACCTTCTAAGTTCAAAAGTGGATTCAGATTCAGCCACCTCCTGAAGTAAAGTGCAATATCTCCTGAAAAATATTTTTGAGATTTTTTTTTGGAAATAGTAACTGAGCTGTATCGACTATACAGCTCAGTTAAGTTTTAAAAAATAGAACATTTATAGAAGAATTTTAGTTGTAACATACGTGTTCCACAGTTCCTGCGTTTTCACCAGTTTTCATTTTTCAAAAGTTTGGAGGCGAATGCAATACTCTTTCTAAGCTACTATTTCAAAAGCGAAGTCATTTAACGACTATTCCATGACTATCAAAATAATAAAAAATGTTCTGGTAAAGAAACAAAACAATTAAGCTCGAACGAAGCATAGGGAATTTAAATTTCAAACACGGCAATTTACCCTCAGGGGCAATATGGTATAGGGGAAATTCGCCCCCTACAGTAGCACATTTCCAAAAAGGTTTTAGTCAAAAGTTCGAAATACAATGACGAACAATTTTCGTTATCCAATTCCAACTATCAGTCATTCGGTCTCTAGTTCTGAACAAACTTGCATTAAAAATTCATAAAATGCCCCAGATGGGCCAAAATTTAAAACATTCCCAAATAAGTTGAAAATTACCCCACTAATATATCATGTATGCCTTTACAAGAATATAGAGTCGAACCCGAAATACTTTAGCCCAGTCACCTCCAGGGGCTATCAACAGTCAAATGGTTAAGCTCCTAATTCAAGTACGCTCCACAAGGAAAAAAATTGGACTTTCATAACTCAAAATAGCCTACCATTAGCATTATTGTAACGTACTAACATGGAAGATGGTTCCCATGGGAACTATAGTGCTACATTGTCGAACTTCACATTTTAACGGCTAGCCAACATGCACTCCCCATGAGTCCAGAAGTTCTCTGTGTCAAGACATCATGATGCATCATCTCAATCGTCCCCTAACGGCAACAAACAAAGCTTTCATCATAATTCTGGCACGTTTTATCTCCGATTGGAACCAGGCTTCCGACAATCCACCTTATTATTCCCATTTACGCAAAATGTTCCACACAATCCAAAAAGCAATGTCTGACTGACACATCCCTTTAAAAGTGCATCTTTCTCTACACACGGCGTCCACAACGTCGGTTACATTACCAATGTTAAACAATCCCTCTAAAAGCATTTTTCCATAATCGAGTCTTAAGACTATTCATAATCAAATTTGGTAGTTCTACCTACAATCACTTATGTACCGTTCAGCCTCAGCTCTCCTCTCTGTACCTCAGCATCAACCGTCCGTCTATTACTTTAAGGGCATATATATCTCATATCTTCACATATCGATGTTTACCCACATTAATGCAGCCATCACGACTTCAGCTCGTCGTCGTCACCTTTTCTGCTTGTTCACACATGTGCCAATAACTTCCCCACCAACTAATTGTTGCGGTTGGCTACTGGCAATTGGCTATTACATGGTCAAATGGCAATGGCGTTAGCTCGCACAAATGCATCGCCTAAAGTACCAATATCAAGCATCATATGGCACACGCCGAAGGATACAATAGATTACCTATGTTAGTTGAAAGCAGGAGGGAAAAGGGTGTGATCATCATGTGCAATCCGTGTAAGCAAAGTAAATGACACGGTGAAATAGGATAAAGCACACAACGACACACGGAGACAACTAGCAATTGAACCGAACCCAGAAACAACTCTCTGCGAAGTTGGAAAAGTAGTGCGTCCGTCCCCTTGTGTGAGCCGAGACACCTATGAGTCGAAAAGGGTAAACGTGAGATTACGTGCATGGCGCTACTCTGAAATTCAAGTTGAAGGGATAGGAAAAAACTCTAAACTTTTTGGTGTTTGATTCCTCTTAGGTATTTTCTCTCTTTTCCCGTTTCCTTTTTGTTTTTCGTACACCAACGAGTGACAGACTTATCAACCTATTATTACATCCATATAAATACTGCAGCAGATTTACTTTACGGGCTTACAATATACAACAGAAAAGAGGAAAAAAATCCATTTCCACACGGAGCTTCTCTGCATTGTAGAGGGTAATAAAAAACAAATAATTTTGTTTTGAAAAACATGTGTAAAGGACATTGAAACTGGTGATTCAAATTTTATCTTTTGATTGTGAAACTCTTGTGGAACCAGTGTAGTTGGAGTTCACCAGTAGTCTTGTTGCTCAGAATGGCTGGACTGCCAAGAAGAATCATCAAGGTAGTGACAAAGACCTTTAAAAGTATTCTGTTTTAATGGGGGTTGAAGTGAAGATATAATTGGGACTTGTAAGGGCAAAAAAGAGGGAATGAGGGAAAATGAAGGAGGGTAATTGGCAATTAATGAATGGTATGGGTGTTCTGTAATTAATAGGAAACACAGCGTTTGATGCAGGAACCTGTGCCCGGAATCAGCGCAATTCCAGATGATAATAATGCCAGATACTTTCACGTTGTCGTAGCTGGTAGGTTTACTGAAGTTTTTTAGTTGTACAATTTAATTTGTTGTGGTCAAACTGGAAGATATTGGTAGTTAGGTTGTTGTATTGTAATTTGTATACGCTATCAGTTAATTTTTTGTGGAATTGATAGGACCTGAAGGATCCCCATTTGAGGGTGGGGTTTTTAAATTGGAGTTGTTTTTACCAGAAGACTATCCTATGTCAGCTCCCAAAGTTCGGTTTATCACTAAAATTTATCATCCAAACATTGATAAGCTGGGGCGGATATGCTTGGATATTTTGAAAGGTTCTTACTTACTAACTTAAAATAACTAATTGAATGCTTCAAATAGTGTGTATTAAATGTTTCGGGCAACGCAGACTGTTAAATGATACAAAGAAGTTGGATAAATTTAAACAGTTGGTTTTTGACGATAATATAGACAATATTTGGCAACATCAACATAAACAATAAGCCATAAATATGTGGATTATTTTGTGTGCTTTTATAGATAAGTGGAGTCCCGCTCTTCAAATTAGGACTGTCTTATTATCTATTCAAGCTTTATTGAGTGCTCCCAATCCTGATGATCCTTTAGCAAATGACGTAGCAGAATTGTGGAAGATGAACGAGCAGGAAGCGATTCGAAACGCAAAGGAATGGACCAAAATGTATGCTTTAGGAAACTAAAATTTTCAGACAAATGAGAGTGATAACGTATATTGCATTATCGCGTCTGTTTTGACGAAATCATTGAATTGCTCTTTTGTTTATGGTATGTTCAGTTCAATTTTGTTGTAATCATCAGTATATGATATCTCCTCATACACATGCATTATTAAAGAATTACACTAGGAGTGTTATTATAATATATCGGTATACTTATTCAAACACGCTATGATTAAATTGTTCTCTTAAGTTCCTACTCAGGAAACTGTTTGTTTTATTTCAATGATTTTCTGTAAAGGAGCATGGCATTCATAAGATGTATAACGCATTTATAATGTGTTTAGAACTTGGATGTACTTTTTAGCTATGTAAAGTAAAGTGATATTGTATCTCATTGTACGTTTTCCATGTATTTATAAACATTATTTAAACAGTTGCTTGTCTCAACTATTAGTGTATTTTGTCTCACCGTCTTTATTTTTTAGGATTAAACATTCGTCCATTTATTCATACTTTGTTTTTCCTTGACTGTAAGTTTCATCGCAGGTCGTAAGCTTATCTGGGAAAAGGGTACCCAGTGCTCCCGTCCACTGAAAGTGGAAGTGTCGCAATTGTATGTAGTGCAAATTTTAGATTCACATTAGGCAAAAAGTAATATCCATTTCATGTAATTGGTACATTTTTTGTTAATGCATAGGTTTGTCCTTTGATGTTCACTGAAAATCATTAAACTAAACAGTGATCATTAGACGTACCTTGTGAGACTTCCTTTCAGAAGTTTACTTCCGATTTATGCTCTAAAAAGCTTATTGCGGTTGTGTAAACGAAGGCTCTTAACATTTTGACATTTGACTATCTAATGCAAATCATTGGTTACTAATTTAAATAATGCCCGAAGAAAAACCCATGCAAGAATTAAATTTAACAAATAGTATATTGAATATTGGTTATGCATCATAATATACAACCCGTGATCAAATAGTTAAATATATGGTGGGTAGAATCCATGTCGGGGTTCTTGATTCGATAATTCAAATGATATTGTGGATAAAGTTTCCGTTTCTCCAGATTTGAATGTTTTTATTCTGTTAAAATTGTTATCTTGTATAACGTATCTGCTTGCAAGGTGTAATTTATAAACTAAACTATCAACAAAAATGTTCTCATATTATGTCCTAGATTACGCAATTTTGTATCCAATTTTAGCTTTATCGATTTCATAAACACAAAAGGAATATTGTATGTGGAATTATATGACACTCGCTCCGTAGGTATCAATCAGCGTAAGCGAAACATCACATGCTTTTTATGTGTGTTCCTAAGAGGTACCTGTGTAGAAAATTTGACGCCTATTAAAATATTAAAAATTTAAGTTTAACTCCGCAGTTTTAATATTGAATGTCGTCTTCTATGACTCAAAACAAATCAGTTCTTCCCATGACCCATTTGGTGAAAAGTTTGCGAAAATCGACTCCTTTCTCAAGTAATTGTGGTGACAGTGAACGACAAGTATTGACACTCGACTCGACATCAAGACTAAAAAAGGATCTCTAATGATTCTGAATAAGAATAAGCAAACCATATGGGTAATAATACAAATATTATTAACTGTGCGATATTTTATTTAAGACAATGATAGGCAATTTAAACTCTACTGAAAAAATGTAATAGACGCTACTGATCAGTTTGAATTAATAATACTTGACATTTCAATTAAAAATTTAAGAACTTTTAGCGGCGAATGGAAGAAACAAATGCTCTTGTAACATAACAGAATGCATATTTTCTGAAAATTTTGTAGAATACATCACAATCATGCGGCCTCCTTCATATTAGCACTTTTTTATATCAAGCGCACACGGCCACCTGAGGGCAATTGGGAATTTTGCACAAATCAGATATCCTTCGGTCTTCATCATAGCTCCACGCTGTTCGAGCTTCTAGTTTATTGAAAAGGACAGGTTTCCTGCAGTATGTACATTCCTATTGCAATAAATAAACTTGGTTATAGTCTATATCTTATCAAAATGGTAGGCCATACTGTGAATGCTTACTACACGAAACATTTTTTTTACCTGTGAACAGTATTTTGCCAATGGAATCTTCATGTCTTTCCACACCTCAACTAGGTCAGACACAAATTGATCGATCATCTCAAATGTATGATGAGGAGTTACAGCAATTCTTAACTTTTCTTCACCTCGAGGAACGGTCGGGTAATTAATGGCTTGTACATAGTGACCTTTTCTTTTCAATAATACGTCTGACAACTCACTACTCAATGATGGGTTTCCGATCTACGTATACAAATGGTATATAAGGATCATTAGATTTCAGGTACTACTACTGTTTCATTATATTGCTTGTAATGTACTGCTCTGTCCTCCCATTTAATTTACATTTTAGCCTTCAGTCATGCTATCGCATCGTTTAAGTGTGTTATGTTTATTTTATGATGACAAAATGGTTTCTTACGAAAACGGGAATAATATGAGAAGGAGTATGCTCCACAGAGATTCCCACAGCCATTAATTGTTCTCTCAGGTAGCGAACATTTGCTTGATGACGAGCGCGTAGTTGACGACCTTCATCAGACCTTAAAATTCTCACTGCAGTTAATGCACCAGCAAGTACTGTTGGAGGTAGAGATGTTGTAAAGATAAAACCTGCAGCATAGCTTCTCATCATATCTACCAGGCTTTTGCTGCCAGCAATGTAACCACCAATGTTCCCAAATGCCTTTCCTGTGAAATATTTTTAAAAACAACCGTAATAACAAAATCACAACCATTTGATGATAACTGTGATGCACTTTTTGAAATGGATGAAGAAAAACACGTGTTAATTTTTTAAGTCAACATTGACATAAGAAATCTGAAGCCGGCAGTTTTCTTACCAGGTAAAGCCCGCGCCAAAGTAAACAAAGTGGAATCATTTGCCACAAAACATGACGTAAAGAGGAGAGCAGCAGGTTTTTGATGCAATGAAGCTAACTCAGTTTCAAGAGCTTCGTGAAACATGGTGTTTCCAGAAATGTTTCTGGTTCCACCAGCTCCCGCTCCGTGGTTTTCCAGTGCTTCACTACAAAGGCAAACATCATTATAAAAAGTCAATTTTTACCTACAGGTTTATGAGTTGAAAGTCAGCTCAAAAATAATTTCTTCTCACCGCACAGCCCGCTTCACCTCAGGATGACAAGACATTCCAAGATAATCATTGGAGCACCATACAGTAATTGGTCGCTCACCCCAACTGTACTCCTTGGCGCTTGGAAAGTCCGCAGCTATTCTGTTGACCTTCTTGAAGATTCTATAGGAATGATCATTTTTCTTCTTCATAATTTGCTCGTGGAAAAAATCCTCGTAAGGAAACCTATCCGCCGAAGTTTGCTTTTTTGGAAGATTGTCCAAATGGACATCTTCAAGCATGGCTTTAGTAGCATGCTTTACTGCACTTGGTGGAAGAACGTTGTTTGCAAAAGGACAATGGCCTGCATCCCTTGCAATGCTACCCTCGGCAGTACCTGAAAGAGGACCACGGCAATAAGCGAAAGTAGGTCATATCCTCATATTGAAAAGAAACTAAAGTGAGACCTATTGTCAATAAAACTACCACCATCATTTCTAACTGCTGGCTGTGTACAAGGTACACTCAGCAACGAAACGACTTTCAGTAATTTTATTGGGACAATGTGACAATCCTCCCAATTCGTTTTTACCGTAATAAATAGAGAAATTGTCGGCTTACCTGTTGTACTTGCTGGCGCAGACACGGTCGATAGCACTCTCGTTAGCACTGGGCATTGCTCCCCGTACTTCTTCACAAGATTTGGACCATAATTCCGAACGAACTGCGTCGGCAAACGTGTAAGGAACGGGCATGGCATCGTTGATGTTTTTCTAAGAATCGTAAGAAAACCAGAAAATAGTTTTTTTTAATGTATATGTACTTTCAGAGCTGGTCGGCTTTCAACTTTCTGGAAAATTGCAGTTTCATGTCATCAGACAGATAAGTTGTATACTTTGAACCAAGCAGAGTCAAGTGTAGATATTGAAAACCACAAACTCTGAGTGTAATGTAACTTTTCCTCAACGAAGCACAACCACGAATAACAGTCGAGTTGGCTACACGCTGGTGTTTTTTAAAGGGCAAACGCTGACAAACAGATTACGTAAGCAGAATCTATTATCATTCATATGATGGTGATGGTCATACATTCACATTATGCAGATTGCATTGTGTATTGTGTTTTAGATAATAGTAATTCAGTCAGTCAGTAAACAGTCAATCACTATCCTACCATGTATGTGCATAATATTTTCCCCATATGCTTATGTAACGCTTTACTTGTCTGCAATGAGTGACCCATGCCATGCAATTGAATATCGCCGATCGCCGACACAAAAAATCATACTTTGTTGAGCATTGTTTAAATACACAAACTCAACCACAGAAAGAAATGTAGCTTTTTTTAAAAGGAGAGTTTCGAGTTGATATATCTCGAGTACTTCAATCAAATGAAGTGATTAATATAATTCTTTTTTGATTTTGAAGTGCGACAGAGGGGAGTGGAAATGCAGAATTTTTTTCATACTCCACTTTGCATACAAGGCTATTTACCCTGAGGATATAGAAGAAAAAAACACATAATGTTCATCGTATTCCGAATCACAGCCAAAAAAATCTATTTATGATTTGGCACGACTTTGTTCGTTGGGCAAACACGTAGCGATTTTTTTTCTTCTCGGTACACGTAATATTTCAATGGAGCAGGCAGAATCCTAATGCATCATTGTATGGTTAGAATGATTGCTATCACCAGAGTGTATTATGGTAAATGACAGCAGAGACGACAGAGACAACATGTAACTGTGGACGGAAAGACAGAGAGAATGGAGCAAAGGTGGTGGTAAAATGGGAACGTTTCAATAACAAAGTCATCACATGTAATTAATAATGCTTTAATAAGTAAAATTACTATGCATTGACTCATTATCAAATTGTAAAAGATCTACGCCACGCCATGTGGTTGGTTGCTCTTATCTCTACGCATGTAGTACAATAGTACAATGCCATTTTGTATGTATGAAGTGGAAATGAGTACAGTAATTGAATAGAGAACTCCTGCAGCAGCACGCTTAATCTTTTAAAATGATCAAAAGGAAGAGTTGTTGGCCTATGCGTTGTGACTACCATAGAAACCCATCAACCCATCTCCTAAATCGTAATCACAATTGTATTATGGATTATTGATTTTTCTAGTCCATTCTATTCAGACCAACTTCTAAAAAACTTCCATGACGTATATGCAATTCATTCAATGACAGTTTTTTCTCAATCACAGGTGTCATTTATCATAAATGGTGAATTGTGAGTATACCTGTATCGTACAAATGTAGTATTTTTTTATTCAAAGTATGTCTGCTCCAAAAAACCACTGGAAGGAACTAAAACTCGTCACTGCACTTTTCACTGTAAACTTGTGAGTACACGGTCTGTACACATTTGTATAAAAAAACTACTCGTGACCTCTGTCGTTCAATCTCATTCAATCAAGTATGACATTTTTGACCTAGATATGAAAACTATCGTCACGATAAGAGTAATAATAATCACCACGAAATAACTCACATGAATTTAAGTTCAAGGAAAGCTGGATTTGCCAGTTGTTCGGGTAAATTGGGAAAGCATGGTTCTCAACATCTGATAGAAAGGATGATGGTTCACATGAAATCGGGTGAGTTAAATACATAGAAGAGATGGTGGTAGTGGTGGTACACATGTAAGATGTAGAGGGACAGAGGGAGTCGTATTGTATAATACTTTTTTTGTACTCATGAGCGTTTTGCACTTGACGTAGTAGTACAACCGCAACCGGGAAGTGGCGTTTTCAGACGCAAAATTCCCGATCTGTCCAACATCACCATTCAATTTGAATCGAGTTTCTGCCGTACTAATAATAGCAAACTAAAAATTTTGCGTGTACATAGGAGAAACGACCGTTAGTAATTTAATACCGTTAATATATTCGCATACATTGTTACCAACTGGATATCACGAGACCGTTTTATGCATATAGCAAGTGGCAACATGATTTTTTTTTGCATGTGCTAACTTGTAACGGCAGTAATAGCAATACTTTCAATATGCTATTACCTACGTTGGTGCTGTTGCTATCTCAGCTCTAGCTTTTTTGAGCTATTTATGTTGCAACACAAAATAGCAATAACAAAAAATAACACGCAACATTAT
>JAHZNE010007816.1:0-10905 GCA_027744055.1 Callyntrura sp. NNG-2020 | reverse complement strand
ATCAGAATATGCAAATTTCAGGCATCGTATTATTGTGTATCTCAAGTTATTCTAATTCGAGTAAATTCCTTTTACTTTGAGTGAATCCTTTAATCCGATCATTCGATCATAATTGGAATTCTACAGTGCGGGTTTCTGGTTTAAATTGAATAAGTGCTAACAATGTCAACTGTTTACGTCTTCGTAGGCAAAAACACGTCAACATGTTTGTGCCAATTTTCTTTTTACTACATGGTCCCTATAATATTTAAATTATGAGTATGGAGCACTTAATTTGATGTGTAGTGTGTAGTCTCTACCGGAACAAGTAAGGGGATGATATGTTGAATATCTAATTAATATTGTGGTAGACAAATGGCGATGTACCGTACCTGTCTACTTCTACTTCGTTTGGAAGAAGATAAACTATGGTATCAATATTTCACTGTTTTGTAAACGAAAAAAAAACAATCTGAGTTGTAAAAGTTGAATCGTATCACTTACTGATTTAGCAAACAAAAGAAAAAAACATTTTAAACGATTATACGTGTTCGTTCTTGCTCCGCTGTGGTATTCGAAGTATTTATTTACACTAAAAGGAGACGGTAACGACGAGCTGAATAAAGCTGTGGGATTGAATACAGAAGAGACAAAGATACGGAATTGGAAGTAAACTGCTCTACCTGCAACACTAATATTTGTGATATTGAAAAAATGTCAGATGTCAAACGAAAACCTTCTGCTACTAATTTGTTAGATGAAAACAGAGAAGCGATGATGAATCAGGACATTCATGAAGCCAGCAGAAATCAAGACGAATATATTCTTTTTATCGGAACTGAGGACCACTTTTGTGAGTTACGACGACAGTTAACTCAGCAGCAAAGAGAGTTCGAAGTGGTGAATATCAAATTGGTAACAACAAGTGCGCAAGTAGCAGATGAATGTGACCTGGCAGAGCAACCAAATATGATGGACTCTTTAATTCATTGGAGAAACTTTTATATCGAGGTGATCTTTTGCGACAAAATTAGTCACATTTTGAATGTATATTGTGAATTCATATGCATTTAATGTAATGTTTTCCTCACGATCACAAAAAAATTGTTTTAAAAAATAGGGTTTAGGAGTCATTGAAGTAGTAGGCTCAGCTAACAGTGGAAATGGAGAATCGGTTCCTGATGTCGTTACGTCAAGAAAACCAACTTCTGGATCAACTTCTCTGTCCAGTCCCCACAACTTTCCTGCTGTCTTTCCCAATAAAGCGAAATACGTTGTGAACGGAATGCCGGACGTTTTGCTGCAACAAGGGGATTGTGACCATAAAAAGCGTAAAGAATGTGTCACTGTTTATTCCTGCGGCAATGATGTTCATCAGAAAACGGCTGGTAGTAACATTCTGCAACAACCTGAGTTACCCTGTGACCAACATGATGTGGTATTCACTGGTTTCAAATGCTCACATCAAAATCATCAAGATCAAGATGCATTTCGATGTATCCAGTGTCCAAAAAAATATAGTTCCATCGTAAGTCTTTCAAATCACATGAATATTCACACAAACCGATTTCAGTGCAACTTATGCCAAACGTGTTGCCGAAGTAAATCGGAATTGGTAAGGCATACCAGAAGGCATACAAAAGAAAAACCATTTAAGTGCCAAAACTGTGGAACATGCTTCCAATTAAATAGTGGTTTGTTAAGACATGTAAGGAGATTCCACAGCAAAACATTTACTTAAAATTAGCTGACTTTTAGTTTACTCTATTGCAGCTACATTTTGGTACCTATTAGGCAAGTCAACTTGGTAGGTCGACGTTGAGATACTGCAAATCAACGCAATTTGCAATGTCAGCTGTATCTCGAAACGTGTTAATCGAAATCTATAATACAATATTAGGTCAAACATTTATAATATAGAGTTTAACGATTATTGATTAATGATTAAATGGTTCAATTATTGACATGTATTAACAGCAGCATGGCTGTAGGAACCGGGGTGACGTGGGTGGACATGTCCCCCCTGAAATTTTCACCCGTGCTTAAAGGATATTTTATTTTTCTGTTTTTAAGTATTATTTGTACATAATAAATAGAAATATCTATTAGGTAATAATATCTTGATAAAGGTAAAGACCGCTCTATACAATAGTTGGTGTTGTATATATGATATTTCATACATCAATAGATGACATTGTGTGTTACAATCAAGTTGTCATGTTTGTCGTTTCAAGTATAATTCATACAGCGTCATCCCCAACGATATTTACGTATTTTCAGCACATTAAATTACTGCTTTTATTTGGTTAAACTTTTGGAAGTTTGAAGCAAGCATTGCATAATCGCTGATCACATTTTCAGTTACTGTAACTTAAAATTTGTGTAATTTATGTCATAAGTGCTACGGTTTACTGCGACTCAAAATTATATGACAGACATGTTGCTGCTTTAATTTTAATATTATGCAAAACAAAAAATAAAGAAATAAAATGATTTATTGCCCCATCTACCTTGGACATGACAGCTCATTCGCTTCACTGTAGAAAAGGCAAAACAGAGGTGTATGTATTAAAAGTGTATGCAAGCACATTATCAAAATGAATATTAAATCTTAGTACAAAAATCGATATATAATAAGGAAACACTAGTTTAAAAATTATTATTTTGTTGTCAAAATCCTTGTTACCAAAAAATAGTCTGTCCTAAAGGAAGGAAGACTATTTTCCACTATTTCTTTTAAGTCTTGCCGAAACACTGACTTGAAATTTGTTGTGTTAGATTTAAGATTATATTCGGATCAACATTTTCATCAATTGCTTTTGCTTCAGTAACATAAATATTGTATTTAGTTTATTTGTAAATACTCTTTATCGATGATAAACCACAAACCGACTGATTGGGTGCTTCAACTATTTATCTACACAATTTGTGTAGAATTTTATTCCAAATCTTGTTTTTACTCAGAACACAATTCCAGATGATTGTTCTCAATTGTATTTAAGAAAATTAGGACAACGCAAAATGATTGTTGAATTTTGTATTCCATTATTTAGTTGTATCTCAGCAAATATTTGGTTACGACGTTTTACTTACAAAATTATACATGTATTCTGTAAGTAGGATAAACTGTTTTAGCCTTAAGATAAAGTAAAAGCTTTTGGTAATAAAGTAATACTGCTTCTAAACGTGTACAGTGTACAGCACCTGCACGTGTAAGGCCAGTAAATGTGTACGGCCTGGAGAACGTTCCCCAGTTTTATCCAGCGTAGAATAATTCCTGGTCGCGATATGTGAAAGATTTTTGACATATTATTTAATGGGTGTATGATTAATTCATATTTCCAAAATCGTAAAACTTGACTTTCTTTGACACTGATGGATTTAAGTATTCCATCGCCGGACATTTTAGGTTAATGCAGACAGAATTATTTAAACATTTGGCTAGATGCATTGTTTATATTAAACTGATAATGTTTAATCGTAGCATTTAAAGTTGCTAATTTTCGTATTATTATCACAACTTCCGATCAAAAACTTAGTTCGGTTTTTGTATTTGCTTTCATATATATTTTTCAACGCCTCCTGTAAAACTATTTGTTATATTCGATTAATTTAAGATAAAATGAAATCTTAATTATCCTCGTATTGGCAGGTCCAGAATTGACGGATTACGCCAAGAGCAGTTAACTTTATGCTTGGAAACATTATTTGCTCGTATGCACTCAAATCATATAAATATAGTTTAAGTTGTGAACTTGGTGCAAAATGGCTATTATGAGGTCTAAATTGCATATAATTTAAACAGACCGGTTTATAGGTAGTTAATATATTTTTATAAGTTGCTGTATAAATTGTAAATTAACGGTAGTTTCAGCATTCCACTAATTTGTTTGATTGGTTTATTGAAACTCACATCTGTAGTTGACAATAACTGCATATCTGTAAGGGTAATTTCTTTTTTGGTGTTGTAATTAGAGAAAAGCTGCATTTAATAGTAATTTATTTACAGTGTTTCTCTGGCGTATTTTCTCGGCCCAAGCCATTCAATTTTCATACATTTACATAAATTACGTCAAACTCAACTTGAGACTCTGGTACCCTTAGATTTTCCAAAATATTTCGTAAGTGGTGTAGAAGTCAAACATATTTCTTATATTTAGGAACACAGAAAAACTTGAGTCCACGAAATTCAAATTGCCGATGTCTACTTAAAACTACGTGGCATTAAGTTGAGTTTGGTGAGAGAACCAATGAAAATATTTCTTAAATAAAATCCTATACCGCGTTCACCAATGATTATGACATATTCACAATTACCAAAAGTTTTAACTTACTTGACTAAGAACAAATTCAATATTTGCAATCTCGAAATGTATGTTTTTTCTATCTCTTGTTGTATTAATAGAAAGTAAAAGTTCCAGGATATTTGCTGTTTTTGAAACGATTGTATCACATTTGTGTCTGACAGTTCCCCTTAATAATTTGGAATATTTTTTTGAACTTCTTTTTCGTATTAAACTGACCTACAGTATGTTGAAGGAAACTTCAACGCAATGTTAAAATGGATACCTGCGTTTCTTGAAAAATATTTCTAATGATTTCATCCAAACATACTCTTTCATTGTTGCTCTTACGCTATTTCAAAAGGTTTTTAAGCGATATCTATTATCACTCGTTAAGATTCCATATTTACAATTTTATTCCTTTTTAACTACTTTCTCTTTCAACAAATCTCCACGGTGCTTTAATGCTTTGCCAACATTGTATGTTATCACTTGTTGCAGAAAGAAAATATAAAAATGTATAATGACAAATGTATAAAATCGAATTTACTAATATTAAGTAAAAACACAAAACTACCCATAGCATCCAATGGCTTATCATGGAATCTTATGATGCTTGCCATCCATTTCGACTGTTCAAAGTATATGGCTAGTAGGAATATCCTTTAGTCTTAATTAGTTTGCCTTAAAATTAGTTTCTTTGCCAAACTGGGGACCGCCAACAGGTACCGACAAGTTAACGCAGCTGCAAAGAGAGTTCAAAGTAATGGAAACCGAATTAGTAATAACAAAATCGCAACCAACAAAAAAAGAGAATGAAGCAACCAGAAAAAAATTGTTTACCTGCCGCGGCCACGGAACCACAGACCACAGTTTGGTAGTTTGGTGTGACTATGCAATATATTTTTAAAAAATAATGAAAATACCTAGGTTGTCTAGGTGAAGAACCAGCTCAGCGCTTGACAGAAATTCCATTTTAAAAAGTCAAACAGAATCAACGCAACCGCAGTTGTAAGACACAAGTACGTATTCATTTCAATATCGCTTTGTGTTTATAATAGCGAATACTAGTAAGCCGCGCCGGCAAGACGACGGCGATTAAATATACAAAATACTACATTTTCATCTCCTCTTCATACAACACAGAAGTAATGTACATATGAAGATATAATTTTGAATAATAAGTAATACAACTTTAAAGAACAAAAAATATAACCCCCGTTTCATTTTTACAATAAACGTATTTGTTTTAAGCTGTTTTAGATCAGACATTGTTAATAGAAGTAGTATTTATTTCGAGTTTTTACTAAAAGTTCATTATGCGACAATAATTTTGCTATAAACTCTCCGCTCCATATAAGCTCCCGTTTCACCTAAAATTACTTTTTTATTTAAGAGCTTTTTGTGGTCGCATTGGTTTTGAAAGATCTTGAGATGTGGCTGTATTTCTACGATAGAGGACTCCGTAAAACACACACATTAACTATTAAGTCATGCTACTCAGAATTACACGCCGCTTTTATTGTCTGTCACACTTTAAAAACACAGTTTAACAACAACTTAATAGTTCTGAATTTTATTGCATCATGGATTCCTCATACATTGTTCATTAAGCCCTTCCTTAAAAGCCTATCTCGACTTCCCCAAAGGGAAAAATTTTAAAAATGTAAGAGAGTATTTCCTCTCTCCAAACAATGGGCTTTCGAATGATATATAAATCAGAACTGTAGAACAAATACTCTAGAAGGAGTTCTGCTGACAAACAATATGCTGTAGAACTTGAAATACATGTAAAGTATGTATGAGAATAAAATTTAAAAAATAAAGGTGTGATTTACACTACTTCTTGGATGGGCCCTTCCAATAATATATCACTCATTTTTGTGCGATCCTTATTTTAGAAGAAATCCTGCGCTCGGGCTTATGGACATAATTTATAGATTAAGTATAATATTATAATACTAAAAACTATAATCGATCCGTTGAAAGTTCTGATGGAAGAAAATACAAAATATGAAAAACATGAAAAGGGCAAAATTAGTTGAACATGTTCAGTAAATGTATTGGAAGAACAATTAAACATTATGATTTAACGTTTCAACATGGACGTTATTTCCAAAATAACCTAAACTAATAATTTAAACTAGTAACCCGCGCAGGCACATTACCGGCAATATAGTAGCATGACATACAGAAAAATCGGTTTTCATTTTATTGCAAATCATGCATTATATATGTATATAGTAATAATTAACTTTGATGTCACTATTAGCATTGAAAATGCAGTTGCCACAACCATAAAACGTAACAGTACTTTGATTATCAATATAAGTTATATTATGAAACAAAAAGTCGATGATTTTTCCAATTGTATTCATATATCAGCTCGAATGAAAGTAATGAAGTAATAAAAATCATTACTTTATTAAACATCCCAACAACTTTACTATTTAAAAGCGAAGGCATATTGCCGAGGGGATTGCGAGAATAACTACAAATGTCAGTGTCGTATCCAAATTAGCTGTTGCCCACATCTACACACTTTCAAACAAAGTATCCCAAATCATTCTTACTTCGTACATTATTTCGCTCTATTCTATATTAACATTGAGAGGGCTACCTTTTCCTCACACATTCATTTCGAAGAACAGGTTATCACATACGTTGTATTAAAATATCAAACAATCCTACAGTCCCAATCAGAAGTACATTTCTAAAACAAATTCTGAAAAGATGTTACTTTTTTTTACTCCAACTGAACAGAAATATCAAAATGAAACTTTGAACGACATACAACTTTTAAGATTCTATGAACAAAATTGCTTATGGGGTGCTCCACTCTCCATACACCCCGTTTTTATTTAACTTCAGCAGTCCCGTACTCCGATTACATAAGTAAAATTGGCCATATATTTTTAACAACCAATTATAGCTACAATCACATTGTGCGATTAATGGTGTTCATCAGAGATCATGGGAAACTCTCTCTCCAACGTCCTCCGGATCGAGGTCGAGATACAGAGCATTAATAGTTACACATTCTTATTCCCATAAATACACTGCGTGGACACAAAAACGGACAAAATTAATTGGAAATCAAAATATTATTAATTGTCCAGTTATAAGGGGTTCCGCTCCTCACATTCCCCGTTGGAACAATTATTAAAAATATAGTGATTCATAATGATCAGCAGCCATTTTGTTAACAGAATAATCTTATCGTGTTGATCCAGTTAAAAAATGACTTGTCACCATTTTGGTCTAACTCTACCCTTTTCAAAGGCAAAATCAAAAAGTCAAAGATTGTTTGGCAAATTTCAAGAGCTTAACGACATAGTACTCGATTTTGTTTGATAGATATCCCATGAAGAGTTACGTCGACAAACCAAGTGTCTTAAAAACGTGAAATGTATTTTAAGTAGGCGACGGAAAAATTGTGTTACAGTACCCCTTTGGGTACTAATTTTAAAACTCTCAAAGCGGTACTTTATTAAATCAACCACGACCTTTCCAATGACACCACAATTAAGGCTGTTTGCTAAATGGTATGTCAGCTACCTGCGTAAACGTTTAAGAGTATTAATAATATAGATAAGCTGCTTTCAATTGGCTTCTTTGTATTGTGGTTTCATCGTTTATGTTGGTTAAATAAGTGCTAACATAATCAGCGATTTACGTCTTTTTGTTAGTAAGCAAGAGTCTGTCAACATGTTTTTCCCATTTTCGTTTTGGATATATAGTCGCATAATATATGAGTAATTTTAGTATTCCATTGTAATATTTAGTGAGTCACCTCCAACAGTACAAGTAAGGGGTTGGGACATTGAATATCTAACTAATATCTTCGTCCACAAATGTTGATTTACATGTATTCCGGTTTTTCCTTTTAAACTAACAAAACAAACTTCGTAATTTCTTTTAATGTACAATTTTTAATTTGAATCGTATCACTTGCTTCTTCAGCCAGTTAAAAGTAAAGGAAATATCATTGACAATGCTATACGTAGCTCCTCTGGCTTGGTTGTAGTGCTTCGGCTCAACTATATTACATTAAAATATTCATTAAGATTTCAAATACTTAAAGTTGCAGCTTGTTTCTTCAGCAAGGGTTATTGTTGATATCGAGTAATGCATAGAAATGAAGTAACATTCCAGTAATAAATATAAAAAATATAAAAACTATTACAATTTTTCTGAGAGATAGAGACGCAGAAACTTTTCTTCGAAATCAAATGAACGGATAAATATTTTGCTTTTTGGCTTTATAATTTCAGCGTTGCACAGTTTCTAAAATAGGATTGTATCTTGGATCATTTGCAAAACAATAAAAGATGCAAATTTTATTAAAATCGAAAGCGGTCCGCATTGTTGAACAGAAACAAACGAAATATATTGTTTATTGAAGTTGATGTGAAAGTTAAAACAGGAAACGACCTGAAGAAAAGAGTTATTTATGGCATCAGAAATCAAGGGCATTGGCAGAATCACTAATATTTACAATGTTGAAATGATGGTGAATGTAAACGAGGAACCTTCTTTTACTAATTTGATTGATGAAGATGGAGAAGCTACCATTGATCATGATGTATTTGAAACCAGCAGTAATCAAGCAGCTTAGCTGCAGAAAGAGTTGAAAGTGTTGAAAGTGTTGAAAGCCGAATTTTTAAGAACAAAAGCGCAATATGAGAGACTGCAGCAAACATCAAGAATACATTTTGCACCTGCCACGTCTACAGAAATAAGTTTGGACCAAGATGAGAGCAACATCGCTTTAAGTGGAAGTGCCAGCTTTTCTGTCGAGGTAATCAATTAGGTCAGAATTTGTAATATTTTAAATGAATAAGTTGAAGCCGTATTTATTAATTCTTTCCATTATGTTAATTTAAAATTATTCACTGAGTACATTGGAATTTTGTAGAATTATGGAGTCGACGAGGCCACGGACTCCACTAACAATACAACTATAAAGTTAATTCCTGATATGCCGTCAAATATATCATCACATGAAGAACAACACTATGAATTACCAACAAGATGTTGTATTGATTGGTTTCAAATGCTCAACGTGCTTCAAAGTTTATCTGCATAAAGAAAATTTAATGAATCATGAGAAAATTCATCAAGATGAAAATGCCTTCCGATGTATTCAATGCTCAAAGAAATATAATTGTAGAAGCAGTCTGTCAATTCACATGAATGTTCACACAAACCGATTTCAGTGTGATATTTGTCAAAGGCGTTGCTCGGACAAGTCGGCTTTGACAAACCATCTCCGAACTCACACAAAAGAAAAACCATTTGAGTGCCAAAAATGTAGATCATGTTTTAAGCGCAAGAGTTGCTTGGTAGTTCATGTTAAGAAAGTACACTGCAAAAGATCTGTTGTACCTCACCTTCTGAAAGAGGAAGCTGCAGCGTCCAAATCGTTAAAGTCGGAATCTGTAATACACTATTTTAGGCCCTGGTTAGACCCTGTCTGGCGCTGAAGCAAACGATAAATCCTGCAGCATATATAAAATATGTATTAGAGAGTTTAAGTATGGAACTGTAAACAAATATTTCATTGCATCTACGCCGAATAATTGTTTATATATCACAAGATGCAAAAAACTGGAATTAAGTAAGTTAAATGTAAACTTTTTGCATTTGTGGGGAACTTCAGATATTTCCGTATTTAGTAGCCCATTTCAGTTGGCATAAAACCTATCGCATTTCGTCAACTTTACCTCAGGGTGAAACAAATGTGATATTTCTTTATTTTTACTTTATAAATGATTGTTCATTTGCTACAATCAAATCATGCAATACTAGAAAAACACGTAATGATACATCCGAATTAGTCTTTACTAAAAGCTATATCCATGTGAAATACAAAAGCAAGAAAAATATATACATGCCATCTAAACTTTGTATTTCATTGATCGATTGAACAGGAAGATTTGGCTTACGCTCTGAATTAGTATGTGATAATAGAAAATAAAATAATGTGGATATAAATGCGTAATTAAAAACAAGTTGAAATAATATAATATGATTAATTGTCACAATGCTAATAAGCGATATTCATGTCGCATTACATAGAAGGGCATATTTAGAAAAGCCACCTGACACAACTACCCTCTTTCGACAATTTTTAAATCTAAGTTGTGGAGCATTGCTATAGTATATCTCAGCGACACTGAATATTATTAAACATGGCATACAGTTGTCTTCATAACCGGCGTTACTTTCTCCTTCTCCATTTGATATTTGATTTCTATCTCAATGTCCTTTATTAACAAGAAAATATGTAACCATGAAATAAACGATTGCAACTCAGAACAACAATTGACCTTTTCATGTGACTCTGTAGGTTTGCTTATTGACACAACACTATTTCAAGCATCTTTGTATTCTTTCGAGTATCGAGACAATATGTAAGCATATAGGAAACCACTGCATTTCTCCAACCTGCTAAAGACCTTTTTAAAAATCGTGAAGTTTGCTTATTAAGAAGACCTTGTTTGACGCAGTTTGAAATAGGTTAGAAATAAAATACTCAGCATCTGTAGAAATCTACATGCCGCTCTTGTAGTTGGCCTATTGATACGACATTATTTGATTTCCATCTCAATGTCCTTTATTAACAAGAAAATCTGTAACC
>JAHZNE010007815.1:0-24565 GCA_027744055.1 Callyntrura sp. NNG-2020 | reverse complement strand
CATGTTTCAATTTGTTTTTTCCCGAAACTGAAACTACACGTAATTCGATGCGTATGGATAGCTTTTAGCAACTTATTGATGCTCATTTCTCGCCTTTCTTTCTTTTTTAAATTCCGTTTCCAGTGTTCTCAAGTATTTGTCGTCCATCAAAGTATTCTTCAACCAAATTCTCAAGTTGGAGTACAAAGTGAAAGTCGACGTCTACTCGTACATGTTCATGTGCGACTTTTTCAACTTTCTTGTTGTCATCTTTGGATTTGCTTCATTCGGGGTAAAAAAAAGTCAATTGTTTTTATTTTCTCTCCTTATGCCGATGTCAATTTGCAGACATGACTGGCTAATTTGCTCCAGCTAATTATGTTAAAAATCCTTTTGTACATTTTAAAAGCATTTTTGTTATATCTTTCCTCTCGTCATTGTCTATTTTTAGTCACAACAAGGAGATGTGTCATCATACTTGGAAGAGAACAAAGTGCCAGTGCCTTTCCTGGTGATGGTTATTTTACAGTTTGGTTTGATTGTAATCGATCGAGCGCTCTACCTACGAAAGGATATTATGGGAAAATTTTTCTTTCAAATTGCTCTCGTCATACTGGTGCACATTGCCATGTTTTTTATTCTTCCATCCGTCACAGAAAGGTAATTTGATTGTACACACAGAATGAACGTTCTTACCGTAGGCGTACGGCAGGTGCGCCTAATGTGGTGTAGAGATCCCTTTGTGGCACAGCAGAAATCTAGTTACTAGTTAGGCAATGATATGGGCTTCTATTTTATTATGAAGCATTGATTAAACGGGGAACTTTGGTAAACTCCAGTTTACATGGTCGATGTTTTCTGCTCCGCTAAAATTAGAATTTGTTATGCTCACACGAAATCACACATCATAAAAGTATTGATGCTTCAATACCTAAAAAGTACAAAATGGCAGTCCTACGCCATTTCTCTCTCTGTCTGTCACTAATATATTTTTATTTGTCCTTTAATCACTACACAGAGAGTCCGCTTACAAAAATATTAACTCGAATGGAAGTTGATTACCTACGTTGAAAATTATTAGATCTGTGATGCTGCGTAGGTTGCTTTATGTCACGGAAGCGAAAATTCCAAAGATTATTTATACGGCTTCTTCTTTTTTTCCTTTTACCGCTTCATCGCCGGCGAAATTCATCACAATAAGTTCATAATAGCCGTTCATTTAGAAAGAAAGTAGCGAAAATATGTTTGGATAATAAAAGTGAAAGTGACAACATCTTTGTATTTTCTACCTTGCGTAGGTTCATGGGGGTACCTTTTCTTTTTGAGCTGAGAGCTCTCATGGATTGGATATGGACAGATACTAGCATGACTCTGTCGGACTGGTTAAAATTGGAAGATATTTTTGCTCATATTTTTCAATTAAAGGTGAGTTCCCTTTTCTTTGCCGAACTGGGAGTATTACGCCGTTTCATGTTCTACTTTCACAAGTCTTTTGATACATTTAGTGATGCTTTCACTTCAAAAAAAAAAGAATTTGATATCGCGTAGTATTTCACTTCTCCAGTAAAAAAAACTTTTCCTAAATGCAAATTAACTTTTCTCCTTCTCCTCTGCTTGAATTAAACCTTCCTTTCATTCATTCACTCATCACACTCCTCTTTGTATGATTGCTTTTGACACCAAGGCTGTGTGCCTTTTATGCGATGATGAAAGGTGTATAGTGTTTGCTGCTGCTCACGTATACAAAAAAAGTTACTTTATATTTATGTGTAAAAATGACAGTGTCAAAGACGTGCGGAGAAAGAATACCCGCAGGGGCGTGGGTTGCCGAAGCAGAGAATGAACAAATACACAATTGGAGGGAGCTCATTATTCTCCATCATTGCCATAATCTGGTTTCCACTTGTTTTATTTGCGTTGGGTAACACTGTCGGTTTACCCAATAAGCCGGTAGATGTGTCGCTTGAGATTTCCATTGGAAGCTATCAGCCCATCTACACCATGTCGGCACAAAGAAATGCTTTAGTTCCGTAAGAACACATTATCCATTCATCCAGTCACAAACACAAAACGAGTCACTTTCTTGTAATATTGCTTTCACCGCGACATAATATGGCTTCTTCCTACCACCAACAAGATGGTATGCAACATGGGGATATGATAACTCTTAATATTATCGTTGTAGCTTTACTCCAACGGATTGGACTCAATTTAATTATTACTACCGTCGTGACAAAGCTGGACAAAATTTTCTAAGTAATTACGAGTACGAAGATGTTTACGTAGCTCGTCTCAATGCTGACTCTTCATCAGTTTGGGGCATTTCTCCGCCAGCAAAAGATAAATTGATTGAAGAGCTTCAGTCGCGTGAGTGTTCTCAGAGCAGTATACTTAAACGACTTAATTACACGCGAAGATACTTTAGAAAAGGAAATACAATATGACATATTTGTGTATTATTCGGTGGCGTAGAAAACCCGGTGAGCGTTAGGATATCATGGACGATTGCGCGAGAAACCAGTAATCCTCCTACAGTACAAGCAGTAGCTACAGGGAAAGGGGAAGACATTCAACTACTACCAAACGATGATAATCGGGAACAGTTGATGAATATGATTAAGGGAACGGAAACAAAACCGGTGAAAATTGTATCTATTCTCCCAAAATTCATTAAAATAAAAAACAACGGGAAAGCAGATGTGGCTAACGACTTGACACAAGGTGACAACCAGCATAAAGAAACGATTAATATTTTTCATATTCAATGATACGCCGTTACCAATCGAAATCGGGCCCGTGCCCGCGTTATGATTTTTAGGGTTAATTGATATGAAATGGCGCTCTACACCAACAAAAGACAAAAAGACGGGGGCAATAAACAAAGTGACAGTTCTACGGAACGTAACACTTACCCTACAATCCCCGTCTCCTAATCAGACAACTAGTCAAGATTGGTGGGTTGTTAACGAGGACTGTCCAGAGTTCAAAGTGAAGGAAGATAAAATTCAGGATTTGCCTGAAGGAGACGAATGCAAACACTTGAATTTGTATACTTTTAATGAAAAGGCATTTCCCCCCACGCTCAGTTTTATTTCTGGCGGAGGGTAAGTTACGAACGAATTCAATTTTCGAAACATCATACAAACACGTGTATAATATTAATTGAACATGTTGTTGGGATTCGTTGGAATCGCAAGCAAGAGTCGAGTGGTGTAATGAAATTGTTTTAAAAATAATAGTTTCGCTCGCTTTCTCTTCCAGTGAAAGGCGATTGCACAAGCCAATAAAAATAGCAAACAAAGCATCTACTCCTTTAACGGTCTCGTGTGTGTGTGTGTATTTTTAAATTTCAGTATCATCGGTTTGTACACAACCCTTGTTCTAGTCGCAAGCAAATTCGTTCGCAGTTATTTTGCTGGTATTTCCTTTCTCATTATGTTTGATGATATGCCAAACGTCGACAGAGTTATGCAGGTAAGCATCCACTACTAGCCCAAAATCAAAACACTCGAAACATCGCTTACGAAGATTATATTAGCATTACGACATATCCTTTTTCTCTTTGTAATACTTGTCAAGGGGAACAAGTATCCCTTCCGAGAATCAATCTTCAATGAAATGTGAAAATGTAATTTCGGAAGGGAGTTTCGCACGAAGTGTATTTTTAGCTTGTATTGAAAACATTTACTTTGCTTCTCTCTCCGTTGCAGCTATGCCTTGATATTTACTTGGTACGGGAAAGTGGAGAGCTGGCCCTGGAAGAGGATTTGTTCGCCAAGCTAATATTCCTCTATCGCTCACCGGAGACGCTGATTAAGTGGACACGGCCGAAAACAATACGACCGGATGGAGAGGAAGGGGCAGACTCACAGGCTATTGAGAAGGCCTAAAATGATTATGAATCCTCAACATTATTTATTAAGGCCGGTCAATGATGCTAAAGAAAGATTATAGGAATATAACGACTATTGTATATCTCATGAGGACGATGTGTAAAGTATATGATAATGTTAAGAGTTGTTTATATATATTTTAACTTTTCAAAGTATGCATATATAAAATAATAAATTGTTGCAAATTCCTACGCTTTCATACTTCCATATTTATAAATTATATACATGTGCTGCATGCATTCAAGTATTTTGTTGTGCTTTCTCCAAACTATATATATCTTTATACACTTATACAATTTCCGTCAGGGACGATGATGACACAAAATCTACAGTTCTCGTTGTTGGAATCATCCACAGATGAAAATGCATGCTTGACATTGAATGCAGTATAAACATTGTACTTATTCGTGCAAAGAGTCGAGTTTTCAAGGCTTGCTCTTGCTGACAAAAACATTTCCAAAAAGCGAAAGCATCTCCAAATCTCGGTGACAGTTGATAACAAAGACAGTTTACCATAGTTTGTACTTAATGATAAAAAAATGTTCCCAAAATACATTCAGCGTTTGGACTGTTCCTGTTATTCTTATTGTTAATGAATTCTGTAGAATAGGCAAGTATTCAATTTATCGAGTTTATTTATACCTGGAATAAAGTCAACATATGGATCTCAAAAATATTTACAGCAAAGTACCAAGTACTTTAAATGATGAGTGCAGTCATTACCATATGAAATCATTAAAAACTCTAATGAATCTTATGTATAGTTTGCATTTCACAAGCATAACAACTTCTACGAATCGCTCAAGGTTTAACCCAATCCGGGATGTTATTGTAACGAATAATGAATATCTTCTCTTATTCGTCATTTTTTATCTCGTTATTGCCGCATTCGCTATATAACGATGATGCATTTTTATTGGTGTAAAATAATACACACATTACTACACTACGTCTGACGTCCTTTTATTTTATGCCTAATTAACGATACATTGACGTATATTCCTTTATTCAGAACAAATGCATCCCGATACAAAAAAGAGAAAGATACCCTTGGACGTTGGAGCCTGCGTCACCCAAAATCTCGCTGTTCATCATTTCAGTGGACAAGAAATGATATTTTTGTCATCCATATCTTATCATTGTACACGTAGTGTTAGCTGAATGGAGCAGTCGGTAAACAACAAAATGTCGTCAACAGGTCTAAGAAAAGAGACCTACGTACTTTATCATCAAATACATATAGCATAGGTGTACTGTTGATGAAGTGTAAGATGAAATTAGACAACTCACTTCACAACGTATAATAGCAAAGTTTTACAAGAAATTTTGTTACATCTTCTTACAATATCTTCTAACACTATTAGTTAACGCGATAAAGTGATAAATGCTTATTGGATATTAGGACTCGGTTCAACAAAGGAGATGAACGCTGCGTGTGACTGATTCTGAAAAGTTAATAACTCCCATGTTACATCAGGCCATTTTTGTAGCTTCTCCTGGTTAAGAAGACGAAAACCATTGGAATCTTGTAAGCAGAGCTTAAACTTCTAGGCTTTTGCATATTCCCAATGCGTTCACGTGGTTCACGGATCAACCTATGCTTAAGTATGCATCCATATCACACTAAAGTCGTTTGAGAGGCATTTATTTTCACCTTTTTTTTTTAGCATTTTACTGTATAATCACATATTCAGGACAAAATAAGTGCATTTTTGCATAAATCTGTATTTTATAATAAAATATGAAAGATTAGAACCATGAATACAAAAAACTTGAGAAGATAGAATCAAGGAACAAATCTGCTGAGATAACTTAAAATTATAATTGTTTAGATGCAATTGTTAAATTACAATTGCTTGATGAAATTAGTAAATCTAATGTGGGAGTCTGAAATACATTGTAGCCGTTATCTATCAAGAATTGGAAGTGTAATTCATTCTGTGCTTCAAAATAACCAAGATTATGAGGGGATGTGTAAAAATGCTCCAAATCTAAGTGGAGCGGATACGTTTACTACTAAATAGTCTTAGCCCATTTGCAATGGTAAAAGTTGAACGCAGTATTAGTATGGAGAAAGCTATTATCGGCTAGAAAACGAAAACCTGGAACATGACATCGTTTGTCATTCCGAGGTGAATTTGAACAGCATTTGAATAGCACTAATTGAATTGAAGTGTTTTATCGTATATTAGAGTAAATAATGTACATTTTTTAAGCCTTAAAAGATTTCTCGCATATTTTCTTGCATATTTGCCTATTACCGTAAAATATTTCACCTAGAAGTATAAGGTCTGCTTAGAAGGAACCTGCCTGTGTGAAGCTAAAGTGTGTGTCGCAGAAATAGAAAAGAAAGTCAGTCATCTCATCATCAGTACAGGTAGTATGTACATCCCCGACATGTTATGATGATGATGTATTCCTTCCACTGGCATAAAGGGCTTGTCCATATATTACGTCATCACGTACCCTGGGTGGATGGTTTCGAAAATATGACGATTGATGACTGGGGTTGTGTGGATAGGTTTAGAAAATATAACGTCATCAAAATTGACGTAAAATTGGGAGTGCTCTATACAACATGTGCATACATACAGGACAAGAACACGTTAAAAACAATTCCTATCATCTATTTGCACCCAAAGTGTTCGAAACAATAATCTCAACTAATAATATCCTTCAGATTATGAATTACGACAATACGCATAATGATGAGGTATTTCGTACAAATATTCCACCGTTCCTTATTGTTAAGTTCTTGTCCACTCGTATCAAGTTTAAGTAATACATCTAGTATCATCAAGTATCAAGTATCATCATCAAGTAGATATCTAGTTAATTAATGTGTAGGATACTTGTGGGGTTTAAAAGAATCAAAAACTGGATTTATCTTTGCGGGTTATCTATCCATTTACAGAAAAATACCCTGAGTCTGTACTGTAAGATAAATCTGCATCCGGTAATATATGGACAAGCCCAAAAATGAAATACTGCACGTTTAAACTTAAATCTGTGCTGTCATAGTCCATGTTAATCTACAACGGGGTGCGTCTATTTTCTCAAAATGGAAAAGTGCGCAACACGTACCTAAGAGAAAAGGGGACACCATGTTTACTACGACGTATGTTGTAAATGCAATGCTATAAATTCCATTATCACAGGTAGAATATTGAAACGAGTAAAGGCTTTTCGTCGTCTAAACAGAAGAGAACGACAGGATCTGTTTGCATGGTTGATACAACAGCACGTACATTCAATGTAAGCCTGGAACTTTCTCCGACTATTTATTCAGCAATAACTTTCACTTATTTACGTATACAGTAAAATGTAGCGCGGAAGAACAGACTAAAAATCTAGCTCCCTTGCTTCAACAGGTTGACTAAGTCCGTTGCTTCTTTTCTAGCTTACTTCGCTCATAATCACCCTGCCGCACTCGTACTACCGACGTCTTTAGATTTTCTCTGGCAAAGCTTTCTCATTACATTTACTTTGCGCTCTGGGGCAACTTGAGAAGTGGTGATATAAAAAACGTCTGAACCCTGCCAAAGAATTCTTGCTTAAATAGCTTTGAATAACTTGTCTTCAAAATGGATCCCAAGGTTCTAATGATCGCTTACATTGCGTTAGGCTTCTTTTCGTTTACTCATTTCATCGCTGGCACGGTTGCCGACGAAGATCTGGTACCCGTGGTTGAGGAAAACGACGGGCCAGTTCGAAACTTCATGTTGATGAAACGGTACCCCGATCACTACAATGCACACTTAAAGTCTGATTGGATCAAAGTTGGAGGTAAGTGTTTCAAACCTTTATTGTTTGTTATTATTAGTAGTTGCTTATCATCATTTTACTCATCGTCAGTTTTGTTTATATCATTATTCATTTTCTTCCAGAATGCCCGGAAACTGGTGACGGGGTCAAAAAGTTCTACTGCTCTTCACCCGCGGTGATTGGGAAGCATGTTTGCATTGACGGTAAGATGATAAAGTGTGAATAGTGAATAGAAGTGTAGGATATAGTTTTGTAGTAGTGGCATTGTTCATTAGTTAATAAACTGTACATGAATTCTCTTACAGATCATCAACTGTGCAATGGTGTCAAAGAATGCCCTAATGCAGAAGACGAGAATCCTGCTCATTGCATGTTCCACCGAATCGTAAGTCATATTACCTTAATACTAATACTAATAGATAGAATAGTGCACTTTCCCCTTCTTAAACTCAATAATGGCAACAGATTTCAAAAGCTTTTTTTTTGTTTCAAGATCAAATCCCAAGTTCAACTCTTGGAGAGATCCGTTCAAAATTTCCAGCGATACGAGCCACGACCTCCATCTCGTCGGTACACTCACGGGATCTTTCGTCAAGATTACTAATGAACTCCACGGGACAAACATACTTTTAAAAAATAGTTAGCCTCAACAAAACAACATTTATTTTGCTGCACAATATTGACATGAATATGAATTACCTGTAAAACCAAAAATGCTGTAGTTAGTGAACGATAATAATGATGAATTTTCGAAACTTGATAGAGTTTAATAGAAAGTGTATTGATTGATGAAGTCTGTTACCGTACGTGATTTGAATTACCTTGTATTTTGAGACTTATTTTTTACCGTAGTTTAGTTTGAACAGATGTCGACTGGAACGTGCAGTCATCTTCAACTCAACCAGTAGCAATGTATCATGTCCTTTCTCTAAATTTGTCTTACGTTTTTTAAAATGCGGAGTATCAATACTCCGAAAGAAATAGAACTTTTTTAAAATGATAGCATATCTGTATACACGAATGTGTGTACAGATATAATATATTTGTGTAAACGAAACAGTTTGAGATACAACTTTATTCGATATTGTGGCAGTTAGGTTACAGAAGTTACACTGATATACATATTTTAAATAAATTGATGAAAGTATAGAGGTAGTAAGCATTACATAATATATCTATATATTATACTGCTACTGCTACTGTATGTATCAATCATTGGATAAATAAATACTTACGAGACGGGAGTATCTTAAAGAGAAATTTACTTAAATGAAATTTACTTTTTTCGCACATTACATTTATTACTTGACATAATACCTGGCATAATTACAATAACAACGCTACTGCTATTCTAAACATAATAATGCATACTGCTGTAAAGTAACTATACCCTCCTGGGTTAACTAAGCATGCACGAAGGAATCTGTGCACTTTGGTATATGCCATATCATAACTGTTACTTCGGATCGGAATCGGTCCCACATTTCCCCATGATGCGCTACATGTCTCTCTCTCTCTCTCTCTTGCTCGCTCGCTCGCTCGCTCGCTCTACGCCCACACGTCCCACACAGACGACATAATTTTATTCTTTTTCTCTCCTTGAGAGACCTGCTGCTATTGTAGAGTCGTAAAGTGCAGTCACACGCACACCACCACTCGCGTCATTAATGAATCAACACCCTTCATCCACCCAATCACGGGGACATCATCTTACATTGCTGAACAGTTATTGTTTTAATGCTTCTCCGTTGAACTACTACTGCAGTCTTTTGGCCTATCTGGATTGACAGACTTTACAATTACATCACCAGCGACAAGGCAAAAAAAGCCTGGCCAGTCAGTCCTTTTTTTCATTCCCAACCCAGACATGATCATCTCTCTGCAGTGAAAATACACACTTACTTACAATTAGTTCTTATTAGAGTACGACTAACCTCGCGTCTTAAGACAAGTAATACACACAGGAGGAGGCTGGGGTGGGGAAACGCATAATCATAATATAATGTCAAGTTGAATACACATATGATATTATAAAACATAAAAATATCAGACGAAAAAAAAACTATCAATCTATTTTCAAAAAAAATGCCGACCCAAAAACAAACTCAATCAAAAAATGTACATTAAATAAACTTTCATGTCTTATAATATCATGATCTCCTCGTGCAAAGCACAAAGTGGAAGCATGAAATATGAGAGGTCTTAATTAACTTCAATTATTTTCAATCTAGGGGATCAAGTGTACTTGTAGTCAATTATCATATTATTATCCTAGAGAGTTGTTTCCACTTGGAAAATACAAACAGGCAAGTTAAGTTTATGCAGTGGTAGCCCGAACATTACACAACAAAGCATGATATGCATGCAATCTAATAAATCAGATAAATTAATTCAAGGATGTCTATGCATCCAGTTATTATTTACTGTTCCCGTTCCCATTTCCATTAGACGAGGGGACCGACGCCAGCTCAATATTGCAGCTGTCTGGTTCCTCTACGCTGTCAGATGATGTTGATACCGCGTTGGCAAGCCAAAACATTCTTGGAGAATCCGGGATGCCGTCAGCTTGATGAAACGAGTGAAGGCGCACTTCCGCTTTGTCCGACTTAAAGTCCTCCTCCTCCAGGTAGTCATCGCTGTCACGAACCTGAATCATGATTTCCTCGTCGGTATTCAGCTTCAGTTGGAAGTGTGCTTGCTCAATCTCCGCGTTGCTTCCGGCTTCTTCCATTTTGAAGCGAGGAGAGTTGTTCAGGTCCTGGAGACGGTAGGTCCAGTATTTGTCATGATTCAAAATGAAAAACTTGCTAACGGTTGCATCCGTCGCGTTCAGCCGCCAATGGTACCTCTTCTTCTCTTCCGAATCATTACCCAGTCCATCCAACACGTAGGGATCGATTCTCTTGGTAAGTACGTCGAGGCAGTGATGATAGTGCTTAGAAACACACCTGGCACACATTTTCGAAAGAAAAACATGAATTATATTTACATTTACCACCACCCACATCACCGACTCTGTATTTTCAACGTCCCTTTCTGGATAATCCAATTACTACCCGTATATAAACGGCGTGTATCTGTCTCTAAGACTTACCTCTTTGCGTAGTACAAGTAACCTTTATTGTGCTTGTTCTGGAGAGTAAAGAAATCCGCGAACACGGATTGAACGGCACCCGGGAGACTTTTGTAAAGGGCAGAATCTCGTCCACAAGACTTTTTCACAAATTGCCCTAGTGTGAAGACAGCCGTGTTTTTGTAGAGATGGTCGTACTTTGGTAGCTCTTTGAACAGCGTGTAGTATCCGTAGTACTGGGTGGTTTGGTCGATGAATTGAATCACAGATAGAATGTGCTCCTGACTTCCGCCGTACGAGTCTCGAATCAACTGGTTTAATATCGCAGCTTGTTTCTGAGGTGTGCTAAGATACCGGAGGATTTGCTTCCAGTATTTGATTGCCTGTGTTTGATTTCCGTTGCTGATGGCAGACATGCACTTGTACACTCGCTCATCAATCATGGTACTTTGAACCTTCACGCGAGGTATAACAAAAAGAAACACGAGAAGTTTACTATACTGCTACTACTCTTATGAAATGTTTTCTTTTGCGAACATGCTTGATCTTATTGCGTTATTAATGCGGGATTGCGGGCTACTTCCTCTTGAGCAAATACTTCAGCAAGCAATAAGTTACGTGTGAGTCAGAAAGAGATTTAAGCTGATAAATATTCAGGTAATGTTTTAACATGTTCATGTGTTCTCTGTGATATAAGTGGGGACCATAACCTACCAAAGTTTCCATCTTGTCAATGCTGCTATCAATGTTTTTCACGGCGTCCATGAGACTTTCTAGTTTCTCTAGTACAGTTTTCATGGAGTCGTCTGAACCTCCTCCATTCGAAGGACACGAGCTGCTTCCCTCGGAAGATGATTCTGATGCGGCGGGTCCACTACATAAGTATATGGAAATGTTTATTGTTTTCTTATGCCACTACTGTCGTCAGCTTGCAACTATATAGCATTGGAGCATGAACTTTACCTGTCACTTTCTGGAGCATCTGTCGCGCCTCCGCCATTCTCCACCTTTCACAGGAAACGAATTTTTACGCAACCACAAAAAGCTTATATTTTAATTAAGGCACAAATTGAATATACCTGACTTTCTCCGGGAGTGTCGTCAGCGTCTGATCCGTCTGAAGTGGTTGCGCTGCTGTCGCTTTTTACCATTGATTAAAAATCGGGACATGAAAACACAGCATGAAAGATTTACACTTGCCTTACTACAAAGCTTGTAAAATACTTACCTTTCACCCCCGGCGGCATCCTCTGCAGGAGCCGTTGTAGTCGCGTTGTCATCATCACCATCGCCATCCCCGTCCGTACTACCGCCATTGCCACCGTTGGCGTCTCCTACTCCCGCATCAGTACTATCGCCATTTCCCGCCGGCGCCGGTGCTCCGTTAGACTCTGCTCCGCCGTTGGGTTCAGCTTCGGTTACCGGTTGACTAAGGATATCAAAAGGTTCCACAAGGTTCATGATCTCTGTTTTCAACGTTAACGACAATGGTTGATCATCCAGCATAATATTGTTATCAAACCCGTCCTCGTCCCCAGTAGACTGGTGTGAGTCACCATTGCCAGCAATTGCATTGTCGGTATAATCAGGAGGGGCAGGGTACTCCGAAGAACTTGTGGGAATTAAGTGAGCAGGAATAACGAAACTGAGGATGATGCACTTCACCAAGAGCAGAATAACGAGCACCCGACACGTAAACATTTTGTTAAAACAACCCCGTCTCTTTTGCTGCTGCTGCTCCTCTGGCTGATTATTATCACTATTATTATTATCGCAGTAATAACTAGGACCAGGAATCAACAATGACCCGACACCGCTTTCTCTGTCGCCTACCACTGCTGCTACTGCTGAACCACCAACAACAGCACCACCACTGCTACCACATTCAACACTACCTTCAGCAGGACTACTACTACTGAAACTCTTGGAACCAGTGGACAACGACGACACTGCTAGCAACCCTCGCTGTTCCGCATTGCTACTGGGGACGAGCCCTACGGTCGTGGTGGTTGACAACGGTGAATTTTTCAACTGACTACCACCACGAGAAGACGGCGGATGGTAATGACGATGATGATGACTGGTGTTGAGAAGACAATGATTCGAATTTGAGTCGCAGTCTGGCATAGTTTATTATTAATCCTCGTCGGCTGGAAATGATGATGATGACGAGACGACGACGAGGACGACACAAGAGCGATGCATTTCCCCCTCCTCTCTCACTCATTCATTTAGAGAAACAACTCGTGGCAAGTTGACTAGAGAGTACTTTTTAAGCAGTCCCATCCTATTTCATTATACAGAAATAGGCACACACACACACTCACTCTCTCTCTCTCTCGCAAACACAATGGGACACAGAGTCGTTGTTGGCTCAACACCACCCCCAGTGTCACTTGATTGTCCAGTGATATTATTTATTTGAGGCTATTATTATAACAATTTCACGCTCCTATCATAAACGACATCCTCACTTAACGTAATCGTTTGTTTGTGAAATATATGTGCACATATATTTATATTATTTTTTATGATTCTGATTCTTCTGGGGTGAGCCTGCCTGTTGCCGCTGTTGTGCTGCAGTCGTCCAGAGTAGTGGTGTGAATTAAACGATTCAGGTGGAATGAGAAGGCGTTACAATTTTAACACGTATTTATAATACGGGAAGAAGCTACTGCATACTCCGACACAAAACACACACACACACCCACGGGCTGCAACATATCTTGTGTGTCCGCGCACCAGCAGCAACGACACTAAGTAGTTGTTGCAGTTGTGTGCTGAAACTTTGTTTAACTAACAAGTAGATTATTTAAGTGGTTCTGCCTACTGTTTGTCTGTGTGGGTGACTTAAGAAAGTACAATAGTCTGGTGAAAACATTTTTTTTCGAGCACTTTTATAGCTCGTCGTATGTAACTCATCATAATAAGGTTAAATTATGAGTTAAGAGTTTTCCATTGGCTATTTTTGTCATCGTAATTGGCTTCAGTTTAAATCCTACTTTTTTCCAAATGATCAACTACATTCGTCCCTGGCACACAGCATGAGGAAAGATACATGTCCTGGTAGCATGTGTACACGTAGTCGTATACGATGATATGGGCGAGCGTTGCTGATGTGATTCATGTCATGTCGTCGTCGTCGTCTTTCTTTTTTAATGTTATAACAATATTTAACTCAAGGCAGGAGTTCAACGGTTGGACTGGTTGTCGACGAAAAAAATAGAAATTGGTTAAAAATGGACAATACATGAAATATTGGAGCTGACTCCGTCATTCATTATTTATCCGTGTTACTTACGCCGCTCTGTTGTGGTGGTGGTGGCGTCGTCGTCGTCGTCATCGTTGTTTCGACGTGTGGTATGTATGGTGTATATGTACTTCACCCCAATATTAACTAGAAAAGATCCCTGCTTCCAAATTGGCACAACAAGATGCATCCTCTTTAAATCTCCACGGTTGGTCGGTTCATGTCTCGGGCATCAACATTTTTTGTTCTCGTTCCTACTTTTAGTTGACACCATCTCATCACCATCGTCATCATCATCACTAGCGTTACCATTTTTGAGTCTGTTACTTAGTCGCCGCGGCACAACTTTTATGTGTTCCAGAAGAAAAGTGCAAGCTAATAAATGGAAGCACACAAGGCGAGCAATAAATGGTGAAGGATACATACAACCACACAGCAGCAGAGATAATACGTGAATGCGTTTATCATTGTTTTGAATCTGGGCATTGTTATGCTTTATCATCAAGGATAGTTTGGCTGGTAAATTATTTGTGCCAACGCTAAAATTAATACCACCGCTGCTGTTCCAGTTCCCAGGAGTCAAAGTGCCATATTTTTTTCCACAAACATCTAACAACAACCATGTACAAAATGTGCATCAAATGACAATACTACTGATGATGATGCTCGCTCACCACATACAAATGTTTGTCAAGAGTGCAATTAATCATGCATTGAATGCAATTGATGGCATCGCGGATTCAGTAAGGACATTTTGGTCGTCTACTTTTTTGGTAAGTTAAAAAAAACATCATGCAAATACTGGACACTTTGTGTACAGTTGTCTAGTCTATGCACGACTAGCGCGACTTTAGACTTTTATACATTTATTTTTTAATCAAGAAATTGTGACATGGGCGCCACAATGCGCTAGTCAATGTTGTTGAAACTGAAAGGGAAATGTTGAAACTTTCCCCGTGTTTTAAATGTCCCAAGAACAAAAGTCACACAAAAATGACAAACATGAATACATGTTCCTGAGAGATTTTTATGTTGCTGTTAAGAATATGAGCTCAATTTATTTGTTTTCTTGTATATTTACGTGTGACATATCATGTAAGCATAACAAGTTCTTAGACATTTTCTGCATTTGATTTGTCACCTACCTTGTGACTAGATTTACTCGGCGTAGATTTCATGCTCGCCTTGGAAGGGTTATAAAATTTATAGTCTTTACCAGATGCCATAATCGCACAAACCTCTTCGTAATTCATTTCCGCTAATGCTGGTGCTGAGAGCGTGGGATGGGCAATGAGTGGATGATTATTCACTGAAAACATCCAAACTTCTGCTTTTGGCACGGGTTGAGAAACTATAGCCGTAACCTCTTTGTGAATTAATTGACAGAAATCGTCCAGATTCTATATTAACCATAAACCATGCCGGGAAATAATTCCACTGTACCAAAAAGCATCAAAGTTTGGGATTTACATTTTTTGTTTTAAAGAGAACTATGTAAGAAAGTAGCTCCCAAGTAAATACCAAATCATTGTAATCGTATCCAAACGGATTTTCAATTTCCCTGCCAATCGCCAAGATTCCTAATAGTGCAAAAGATGCAATCGCAGTTGCTGCAATAGTTCAAGAATAATTATTAAGTTAGTGTTGGAAAGGACAGCCCCGCCCTGCCAAGTCCAAACGAAATATTTTACCGTTTTTACCTGGAATAGCGTACCACTTAAGGGGACCAATCCATTGAAAAGGCAACATCAACACGACAATCCAAGTGATTTGGTTAAGGTGCGCGGAATAAGCTAACGGTATTGGTGTTCGTCTTATTTTTTCGAATCCCGTCAAACAACGAACCAAGTTGCCTACGGCTGTGTCGAGAATTCGACACGTTGGCGAATCCACCATACCCCTCTCTTTGCAGTTAATAATGTAAGCAGAGATGCAGCAACTAATCTCCAGTGGAATGTTTCCTGTCACATAAGCAATGTCCATACTCTGGCGGAGGTACGGTGAAGACCTCCGTGCCTTGGCTGCTCCAATTGGATTCCCTGTTTCTTTACCCAGTTGTACATTCTTATTGAGAGCATCATTATTTTTGGCAACTGCAGTTGTTGTTGATGGTCTCTCTTGGCTTTCCACGGTTTCGGTGGACATAGGAATTAACAAGCGTGGTAAGAAGCTGATAAGATTTCCCATGTCTTCCTCCCGACGGGAGTATTCTTCTCTAAGGTAGTGTTTAGCACCGTAGGCAAACGCAACCAGCATATTTAACGCGGTGACCTTCTCAACAAGTAGTTTTGAATCCTTCTTGTCATCCACCATTACCCAAATCGTACGGGTTAGAATTCGAATTTGACTAACCATCTCGGACCTACATGGTACAACACAATACAACAACAAGTTAAATTTTGCTTCGGTGCATAACAAATAAAAGATTCGTAATTAAAGAAGACATTAGGTGGAAATCAAATTTTTACCAAATGCCTCGTCCATCCCAAAATCGACTATATGCCGTGTTAGTTCTGAAGACAAGCAGCATCCCCGTAACCACGCTAAGGACTTCAGTTATGTTCAGGTTTAGAATTCGCAAGCCCTCGTTTGGCATCGCTGCCTCCTTCTCCTCAGGTGTTACAGTGTGGATATGGAAGTAGTGGTAGAGGTAAACTAAAGCGCCGGTGTATACCGTCATAAACAGAACCTGCCACCATATTATATATACGACAGTGCCGGTTATGCTAAAAAGTAGTTGCCACGAACATTTCATGATGGAAGTGCTTTTAAGTAGTTTTTGAACGTTGTTTCGCCAACAGAAAGATAGATTATATAGATCGGGCTCTTTCCTTGTTGTACTTGCACTTAAATCTAAGCAGGAGGTGTATAAGCATGTAGTCCAGTCCAGAGATCAGGACAGACACTGATCAGTTAAAATTAATTTTATTACGCGACTCATCAGCAATAAAACTTGGGAATATTTTTGAAAATCGTAAAGTTTTTCCGTTAACAAAAAGCCATGGCAAATTTAGAACTCGTAACTTAATTTGGGTGCATAAATTATTAGCATGGTGGCTGACTGACATCGTATATGGTATCTTTTTGGAGTCTGCCAGCCTGTCCTTCCACCAAGGTTTTAGCAAGTTCATCCTTTGTCCACGTTCTTGTCAACACAAAAATATATTCCTTTCACACGCATACTCTATGCAACAAAAATCTTCCAAACCCCAAGACACCCTTCATTTCACTCGAAATGTCTGTGAGAGAAGTCGACTAAACAAGACAACACGTGATGTACCCGCATTTAAAATTTAAGTCGTTTAAAATTTATTAAAACGGTAAAAGGTAATTACATTAAATTTAAATTAAGAATGGGAATACATTTGACGTTGATGCATACACCAAAGTTTTGTACACCAGCTGGTAAGGTGTGTATTATTATTATATTCTAAAGAGAAAGATCACAGGACAATTTTAGGTAAATACACGTTTCTTAAATCGTTAGTTTTATTTGTATAACCTCATATTTTGGGATAATACTTTTTCTGTATTTATTAATTATTATACCAGCTGTCATTTTCATTTGAGACTTTTACTCCACCCACCTTTCTTATGTAACATCTCTCTGCATAACTTCATATGCAACTACTGTGCATGTGTAAAAAAAAATGAAACAATTATCTGCGTAAACACAACCGTAAGTTTTAAAAAAATCAGTTTTCTTACAGTAATTACTAACTACCTTTTGTAAGTCAAGTAATCCCAAAAGTACAGTCAACAGTGAAGTACAGTAACATAATTAACGCAATCCTGCAAAATTATACAGTCGTCCAAGGATAATAATGAATTACAAACACTCTATGGAAGTACACAAAATACGTGTAATACTAGAACGTAAGTACTAAATTGTTACTACCACCATTACACGGTTCATAATGAAGTTTGGTAGTGGTTTGAAATGTAAATTACAAATTGCATTACAATTACAACACAGATATAGCATATGACGATGAATTATCCGGCAGTCTATAAATAATACCCATTATTATACACTTGTTATGTTTTAAAAAATTGCATTTAGTCCACAAGTTGTAAGTTTTATGGATTATTTATCATGGATCGAAGTTCCTCTTCGTTTTCCACCTTGACTGCTTCCTCGGGAGTGGTTACTGCCACGGATTTGAGGTCTGTGCCATTTCCCTTTGCCAGATTTATAGATGATAGCCGAATGTGACAACCTCTATTCAAAATCATTCGAACATCGTCCTCCGTCATTTTCATCAAATCTGCAGCTGTCAGATCACTTTCTGGTGCCAGGGGATGGTTCTCCGGTGACAGAAGCCAAGACTCGGGAGTTGGCATACGATGACCGACAATACGTAGTATCTCCTTGTGAATGACTTTGCAGAAATCGTCTAGCGGCTGAAAAAAGTGCAATAGTTAATTATGATTATGGTAAATACAAATACAGCGCATACATAATCAATTGAATACCATTGGTTGGGGGCAATGCTTGGATAATTAAAAAGCGAGTCTAGTGAGAAGAACAAGGTGTTCTGATCATTTGTTTACCACACACAATTTAGGTACTGATGACACGTAAAAGTTAGGGGTTGGTTATATTGTACGTTGTATTAATATCCAGTTGTCACGCAAAGAATGCACCCAATACAGGTATAACCGTTTACTTAAAGATACGAGACAAAACATTATTAGCACTGCTGCTGTGCAGTACAGTTCACTCACCAAGTCATTATCATCATAACCAAATGGATTTTCGATTTCCCATCCGATTCCAAGGATTCCGAGGAGAGCAAAAGCTGCCAGTGTAACAGCAGGAATTGTAAACCAATTTAGACTTCCAATGAGCTGATATGGCAGAGCAAGAAGGTACAGCCACGTTGCATGATGAAGGTGAACGGAGTAAGCCAATGGAATGGGCGTCCGTAAAATCCTTTCAAATCCGCCAAGACAGTCGACCAAGCTATTTAAAGCTGTTCAAATTAAAATATTCAGTTCATTTTTAGCTACATTACACAAATAGTGAACCGTTATACAACTCAAACGTTAATAGTATCAAAGTCGGTTAAACTTGCAGGGAATATTGCTTTTATTACTGTACAAACATTTTTACGATAAATATTTATGTTGATTGTTTTGTTCATTTAATGCATACATATTATGTATTTTAGGCATGTAACTTTTCCTAATTGATGTCTGCCTTAAAAGCGATATGATAAGAACTGAAAGCAATTAGTGCATCATTAATTAAATTAGATTGCGAATTGCAACTTTCCCTTTCAGCTGTTAGATAAAAAGAAGTAAAACGGCCAAACAGCATGGGACTCTCCTTGACCCTTTAGCCTAAACACAACCTAACTACAACTACAGTCATAAAACTTTATTATCACGCGGCTTCTCATAATTCGCGATTCACGCATCAGTGTAGAGTCCTTTGGTAATTCCTGTTAAAATGTGTACCCAACAGACGCTGCATTTAAGTTTGTTTGTGCTACAGTGATTCCGCCCTGACATGCTACAATACACCCAAAATATTGCATAAAATAAGCTACCTACCGAGTTATACTGAAGTTAAGCTATGGCGAAGAATTGAATTTTACACTACGTACTTCCCATTCCTATTCCCACCAGATTATTTTTTCAACCAAGTTGCCTAATTCAGCACATTTTCAAAATTTAACAAGGTAAATAATATCCTGTTTTTTGTATAAAACTCGTGCAGTGCAAGAGGCTCACGTATTGTGCTCACACACCATCACCGTTAGTTGTTATTACGAGGAGTAAGCGAGAGCATTAATGCATATTGTTATGTAGATGGAAGGGGTTCATATAATTTATAACATGAACTATGAGCAATTGTTTGTACTTCAGTTCGAGTTCCGATAATCGAAATAAAATGTATTTTTGAACTAATTTTGTTGATTCAAGCACATCTGGCCTGCGTACGCATCTGGTGAACAAATCGTTTCATCAAATCATCGCCATTGATTATGCGACTGTGTGGAATGTGTATGCCTACTGTACGCAAGTAAAGGAGGAAAACAACATAAAAGGTCTCAAACTAAAAATGGTAAAAAATCAAGTATTGTCATTACTTTTATTTATTTAAATTCAAATGTCCTCCCAAAATCCAAGTACAAATCGTGCGTGAATACCGAATCAAAATGACTAAAATACGTACCAAAACTCAAAACTATTGATTTGTATTCATTTTTCCAGGAAGATTTATTACTGTCGTCGTCGTATTGTGCGGTTTTGTCAAATAATCTCTGTGTAATAATAAGCATAAAGATGTTGATGCGTAATCGCAGCAGGTGGCAACATGAAGCATGGTTATTTAATCAAGAAGCTCAGCATGTTTTCACGCCCACGTTATGATTTTTTTCTCTTCAAATTTATGCTACGCGTCAAGTAGCCAAAATGCAATTTTCCAATATACTCAAAACGATTGAGGATTTCGTTATGTGATTAAATTAATTCTAGCGTAAAAATAAACTGAAAGTAAATTTGTCTGTCAACACTTTCAACTATTTACTCACATTTTGCACGCTACGCTTGTAGGTACGTATTTTCGCTAATATCATGGTGCCACATTGTACTACCAGCAGCACTTGGTAGAGATTGCTACCAACCAACGCGTCTGTAGGTGCTGTTCTTCATAAAAAAATGTAATGATGAACAAAAAAATCTCCTTTACAACGTCGTGACACCATATATGAATGCTAAAAGGGGAATCAAGGATATTTTTTTGGACTTTCCTAAATCAGAATGCTTAAATGCTCATGTAAAAAAAAGTTGTAAGAAGCCGCATTCCCAAGTAAATATGTCTCTTATAAAAAGTCATAACACTACTATGTACCATACTGACACCACTGTATCCAATACAATGTGTCCACATCCTCGCCAGTTACGTTATAAATTCTTCCATTCGACGCATTGAACTTTTAGCACACTACCTATTTGATTCTCTGCCTTGGGCCATGTAGAAGGAAACAAAAAGGTACAAATTACACGATAAATTTCGAGTAAAAAACTGTGATATGAGTTGAGTTGATCATGTCATGCTTTCTTGGAATTGTTTTTTCATAAACCCATTTTTACCACCAAGTCATGTCCATTTTCAGATCAACAGCACAATGCGCTCATATTTAATCAAAGGTTTAAAAAAAATGTGAACGAAAAATTATGATGCTCATGTTCAAGATATTTTCAGGACGAAAAATATTTAACACATGAGTGCCATGCAATATGCATATGCTCTGACGATGATGGTATCATCAGCGACATTCGTGCATGATGCTATTCTATAAATTACGCACATTATCTCCTCTTGTCTTGAACGCACCTAAAGTGTAATATAGTCTGCTGCTCGTAGGTACTGCAAGAAAGCGAGTATTTCATTCAAACGACACAAGATTTTAGCATTGTCTGTGTGAAATATGCTGTGTGTAGAGCATAATTGCTGCATTCTCGTTGGTAAATGTGTCTTCAAAGCTAGTTGTCCATGAAAGACAGACGCGAACAAGATACTTTTTCTCTAACGACACACAATGATGATGTCATGAGTGTATCCCTGTCAAAAGATACATTTACATTTAAGTCGCAGCCGCACAGCAGCATGAAACTCTTCTTACAAGCACACTGACACAGTGTGTACCTCGTATCCGTCAGCCTTGAAAAGATATCATTTTGAATTGCCAAACCACATTATACATCATCTGTTCCCTACTTAAAGGCAATGCTTAATTGACTCAAGCGGAATTCAATAAGAAATTTAGCATAATTAATCAGTTGCCATCTTATTGATGTCTGTGTCCACCTTGAGAGAGTAGAGTAGGAAAGTGTTTCGAGCAAATGGCATTCAGCAGATGGTTCCTAATTAAAGTATAAGCACGTCTTTTCCTCGGCAATCACATGAATCACATTGTTGCAAGGTTGCACTCATCATACCCTCATTATAGCATTATTATAGTAATAGGTACATTATTTGTCTATTTCTAGAAGAATGCTCTTCAAATTCTATGAACGTTATATCAAATTAGGAGAGGAACAAAAAACTGGTACTTGTATTCATACTGAAACTACGCAGAAGAACATGATTTTTTATTGCAATTCCCTTCTTGATATGGAGAAGCACCTTGTAAAATTTGAATTTACTTATAGGCACCACCACAGTCATGTGATGTTTTTGAAGATGAAGTTATGGACTTAATCAATAGGTCGATTATATAAAAATGTCGGTTGTGTACATACCATTATTCATGATAGTCGTGGTGGACGGATCAACAAGTCCGCGGAGTCGAACGTTATTGATGTATGATGCGATGTAATAGGAAATTTCAATAGGAATATTTGTTGGTACTGGTGTCTCATACGCCATGATGTTGTACGATTTGTAGGTTCTGTACTTTTTTGAACTTCCTCTTCTGGATGTGCTCGACCCCACCCGGGATCCACGGAGTTCTCTGCTGTCCACTTTTACTGACTTGGTCGAGGGGGAATCTTCTTGGTCCTTTAATGTTTGGGTGGAAGAGGGTGTGGAAAACTTGGGAATGTGACTAATGAGCTCGCGAAGGTCATCTTCCTCGTAGGAGTACTCTTCCCGAAGATAATTTCGGGTGGCGTAAGCGAAAGCAACTAGCAGGTTGATTGCTGACGTTTTCTCGATCACTTCCTTTGACGACTTTTCCTTTTCCTCCACCATCACCCAGAAACAGCGAGTCAGCGTTCGAATGTTGAGTGTCATCGTGCTCCATAATTTGCGCCCTTCACGAAAACAGATCAGAGCTGTTACGCTTGTTTTTCGCTTAAAATTCCATTTTTCATCCTATGATAAAACACCGCGTTCATCCACACTATTGGATATTTTTGTGTTACAGATTTAACACAAAACCCGTTTAGCAGACACAAAAATAGTGGGTGACACACAAACTGTTTGATCATAAGATTTGTAAAGCGCCATTCTTTGATTATAAGCGAAAAACAAGCTAATTTGAAGTATTACATACCTTCCCAGTATCTAAATGACAAACAAACAAAAACAGAAGGAAAATTAGTGCAAGTTCAATTACGTAATTTTTCAAAAACTGGTAGTAAACTACACATATACTACATACACGTTTACATACAGCTCATACATATGTGTATAGCCTTCATTACTCACAACCAGAAAACATGATGCCTGAATCACCAAAAACTAAGTACTTTAATAAAATGTCTGGCCAGTCGTCCTTCAAAGTGTATAAAAATTCCTACGCGCTTAATTCTAGTGAAGTAATCAAGAGATGAGTCACACTACTAGCCCGTAGTGGAGATGACGGCAACGGAAAAGTTGCTGTGGGTCAGATCATCTTACAAATATTTGATTACGTAACCGACTCCCATTAAAAAGGTACAATGAACCTCCTTCCTCACATTTGTACCAATTGCGCATAGTAATTTTAATTGGCAATTAAATTGTTACAAACCGAAAATAGCTGAATTTTTTACATTTTCAGGCTGTCGTGCTTATTACGTGCTCATAAATCGGATTAATGGTTCATAGACCTAATTCTACTAATCACAATAAAAAATAATAATAATGAGGTTATATGCCTGCATTGCGTGCAAGCTTTACAAAAAAATGCTTCCGCTCACCTGTCATACGCAGTATTGGTCCGAAAAACGAGGAGTAATCCAGTAACAACTCCCAGTACCGGTACAAGTGTCATAGGAAATTTAATCTCAAAGTCGTCCACATAATTGTGGGCACAAACCAATGCCGTAGTGTACAATATGACGAACAGTAGCTGCCACCATATCGTCAGGATGACAGTCCCTTTCACTCTGAACATCAACGGGAGCTCCATTTTTGCAGCGAACAGAACTACTTCCCCCACACAGCGTGTATTTTCTCACTACACAAACCTTGTCTCTCCTTATATTATTCAATCACTGCCTCTACCAGCACCACTAGCTAAAATGGGGAAAAAATGATTTGCAACTCCACACGCCACCCGAAAAACTGCCACAAAAACGGTATCAAGTTCTGTTGACATTCATTGCTTTTCTACATGCACTTTTTTTACCAGAGACGACGAAAATCGGAAAAGTTGTCAGATAAACTTTGTTTCTATTTATTTTCCTCAGAACCAAATTCTTTCATGAGGCACCCACCAACTCTGTGCGACACTTTTTCCCTTTGCTTGATTAAATGCCAGGAACAAGTTCACTTCTCTCTCTCTCCTACTCACCACCTCTTGTTCTTTATTTGCTGCTGACCATGAAAACGGAAACTAGCTAGTGTACATACGCATGCCACTACTATGCATATGCATTCCGCAGACGAGTTGAGTGAGTGAGCTGGTATTTGTAACCGACATGCGGTTCTCAACAGAAAAATCCCGATTGAATCGATTTTGCAATAAAACGAGACATACGCATTAGATAAAAGTGTTAATTAGCTAGGAAGGATAGCACTTTCCATAAAAAAGAACGTTTTTTCCCCTTTTTCACGTAAACGAAAATAATACTGCAGATGTGAGGATATTGTCGCGAACAAATACCGTCATCATTTATGCAACAAGCAATATATACACACAACAACACACAGCGATGAACCAG
>JAHZNE010007814.1:0-28198 GCA_027744055.1 Callyntrura sp. NNG-2020 | reverse complement strand
TGTATTTAATGGATGGTTCATCCTTTCCGAAAGTTGCTAGTGGCTGGTGCTACAGCACTGTCAGCAAATATGTAATAGTGACTCTATACAATATGGACACACTGTACTTATTACTACGTATATTACTAAAAGAAGCAATGATAGAATGAAGCTATCAAATCGAGTCTTGAGTTGCGAAAATTAGACAATAAAATTAATTCTTAATATGTTTGAATAATGTAATATGTAATACATGTATCATATGAAAGCATTCGAAAGTATGGGTAATATAATTTACCACGAAATAATTATATTAGTTGAGCTTTAGTTCCACGTTGTGGTAATTTATTGTGTGAAATCCAAAACCGTAAGTAAATTCTCACGACTTTAATGGGGAAACGTAATACGGATATTGTGTTCTCTTCATATTAATGGCAACAGCAACTGAATTTCGCCATCACAGATTGGTTTCTTCCACTTTAAACTTGCAATTTTCGTTACGCCGTAAAACAAATTAATAGTGCAAAAAAGGTTGCTGGGCCTAATTTGTATCATCCACTATTCATCTTATAATATAGGTAATACATTTATGGGAAAGCGTAGTGGAAAGAAGTTATTTATTGTGGAACTATCAAAAGCACAGAAAGAAAAATAATTAGATTTTCCAGTAATGTAATTTCACTGTGTTTCATTAATTTCATTCAAAACGTTTCATTTTCATAATCCCTAAATGATACATTACTAAAGGGAATTACTTTTCTACAAAAGTATAACATCAGAAAACTTGATCCACACCAAAAAGTTATCAGTTTATGAATTTCGGAAATTCAAACAGTCAAACATACTGTAGTCACTACTTCTATTCTCTACCAGCATGCATACACGATTATAGCAAAGTAATTACTTAAACCTCAATTAATCATAAATAATTGAGAAGGCTAAACGAATACTTTTAATTTAGAACTACTCTTAATGTATGTACATCTAAATAATTGATCAATAATATAACGGTAAATGAGTCAAGTACACCAAAGTTAACAAGACGTTTTTTGTACCTTTCACACTGTTTCACCTAACATTTCCTATTAAGCTGAGTAGTTTTAACGGTTCAATACCGTTCTAATAAATGTTCAGGAAGTCAATAACTGTCCGGAGAAAGAAAAACAACAGCAGCTATTCTATTTTAAATACAGTACATTTATATCAATTTATTATTCTATAGCAAGGTCCAAGCGTGTATATGTCGCATATACTGTATCCGTGTTGTTGTGCACTAACAGCCCGCCACCTTCAAAATGACGGCGATATAATAGGATCATTGATACAACTATGTACTTCCCTCCATACCGTTAATATCGTTAAAAGTGGTAAAAACAATTTATTCTTGCTCAAAACTTTTAAATGATTAATAATTTAATTAAACCTAAACAACCTATTTTATTTCTCTAAGCTAACAACAGACACCAGAAAAACCTGACATAAAGCATTAAAAATATAGTAAATATAAACCATTCTAGTTCAACGAACTTTTTGTCGATTAATTAGGTATTGAATGATACATTGCCACATTGGGCGACCTTGTAAACAAAAAGGTTCCAGCCTTAACCATTTTTCATCTTATGCAATAAGTATATAGATGTGAATGAAAATGTCAGCCGTTCCGTTGAAAACAGCAATAACTGAAAGCGTCACCGTGTTTCAGTTGAGATGTTGTGTAGAAGCATAAAAATAAATCCCAGAGATGTACTCAAAGACAGAAACCAGTTTAGTAGAAAGAAGGCGGTTGAGCAGCAATAAAAAAGTGGGTAATGGTAAGTGTAACTGTGAAGAAATAAAAAGAACACATAACATGCTACACACATAAAACGATAGTTAAGCGAATTTATTACTGATCCGTTTTTAACTACAAACCATAAAAAATGATGAAGAAAACTTGTAGTGTTTAGCGTTTTCCCTGTGTGCGGTCATAAAAGTTAACTGACACCATAAATCCATCCATCCGAAAACAATCAGCATAGCTGTGACACAGGCCACAAATCTTTTAAACACCACAACTAAACCTTTCCCGGTCGTTGGTCACTTTTCAAGAGGAATTCTAGTGGAATGTTCCGGTCCCGGTTTGTCATATGCCGACACACATTCACAAATAATTTTCAAGCTTACAAGTATCCATTTGCTTGCCACTTAATGACATTTCAATGCAAATTTTGGTATCACAAAAATATCCCTTTGACACATGTCGCCCGCTCCACTGTTTATGTTCCGTTTTTATAATACCAGCAATAATTTGATCGTAAATATGTCGCTGAAAAAATGCTGAAAATACTCGTAATGTTGTTCTAAACGACGATAACGTTCCTAAATGAAAACTTGGAATGAAATATGGGAAAAAGATGTTCTTTTTCGACTTGTTTTTGCTAATACGTGCTTATCACACACTTCCATTTAAATCCGTTAGACAGCATCATAGCTTACTTTCTCATTCGGCAAATTAAATAAATACTACTTTTATAGATATAATCCCATTTCTCCTGTCTCTTTTCCCATACAGTGTGACTAATTTACCTGAATTTAGAAATACGATTTGCAATATTTCATAAAGCCAATGCACCATAAAATAATAAAATTTTAAATGCATTATTAATATTTTCACCTAACTGCGTTACCCACATTAATCCATCCTTGGAGCAGCATTGCGAGAATCTTCCTGTTTCTTAATAATAATTTGTAAAGCAAAAGTCTATTTTAAGAACAAATGCCGATGTTTGGTGCTTTTTCCTGCGGTGTTTTTGTCATGCTGCATCCGGAGCTTGTGAACACTTTTTATGCTTTAAAAGTCTTGTCATCAAATCATTCAAACACAACAAGACAGATTCGAACATGACTCGCCTTTAAGTTGCAACCTTGCTCGTTCATTATTCATCTTTTCTCCAAATCGAAATACATCATCACTCCAATGTTTCCTCAATGTGAGTGGCAATATGGTGCATGTTTTAGCAAAACCAACTTCTTTCCGTAATATCATTAAAACCAAAACATGTGTGTGTGTGTTGAAGCTAGTGTTCCTTGGAAGCAGCATTATCCCATCCTTTCTGGCGTGCACTCATACACCATGAAAGTAAAAACTTTCAGCTAATATTTCACCAGAGACAACGACGAATCCAATATTATCTAGACGAGGATGTGTGTGTGTGCGCAGTTAAATAGCTTCTATCTATTTTCTATCTAACTGACAGGACAACTTGAGCATTATACGAGTACTTACAGCAGAAAATATGGAACGAATACGACAATTCGAGTACTATATTGGTGCTGTTAGACGAGCGAAGTGTACGGAGAAATGTTAATGGAAAGACGCAACGACAGCACCAGTTGCTGGGCATGGAAAAAGAAGGATTAGAGAAGAGAAATGTAGGCTTACAAGTAATTTTTCATTCTGTTTGAAGCCAGTTTGCTTTCGTCTGCAGAAAAAATATCTCCCCGAAATTGTTGGAATAATTCAATGATTTCTCTCAATGTCTCTTATTGAATCCATGCAGTCTTGCAAAAGTTATTATTATTACAGTATGCAGTACCTGTCTGGCTTGCAATCCTTCAAGCCTTCAAGTCGGTGGTTGACCTTATTTACGGCTTAAAACGTTGTATAAGTAACCGAATGGGGAAATGTACTTCATGTCATGTTCGCTAGAATTATCAATAAAGCTGAGCATGATCCACTTTTATTTCAGATTGAAAAGTTACTCTTGGACAGGATGCGATTCCAAATAAAACGCGTTTGCAGGTAAAAATCAAACCGTACAGTTTCAGCATGCATGCATGATTGTACGTGATTTCTTTGAGTCATACCAATTTTTATACCGTCGGGAGTGAAATGATCTTGTCGACATAAATATGTATTTGAAAGTTAGAAATTTTTTGGTTCTTTTGCAGTTATTTTCACTGTTCATCCATCTGTACATGGCTTTATTTTCCTTTGACAAACTCTGTACAAAACCACCTCTTGTATAAATATTATTCCGGGGCGTATTTTGAAAGAGCAGAGTGCATCCAAACTGTGTTAAAAATTTTCCTTTTAGATTATTTCATGGCAAACTTAATTCTACGTGCTGTATGTGATATTATTAAGGAAGAGAAGAGTACCTCCTAGTCCCTGTAGAAAATTTATATATGTAGTAAATCATATTATTTCTATTATTACTGCCTATGATATGTAAAAATATGTAAGTAGTAGTGGAATAATATTGGAACGATGACTCTAGACTCTAGTTCTTGTCCTAGAATTTAGAATTAAATTTGATTTTTTTAAATCTTCGTTATAAGGTTTCTCATACAACTTATTTTGTTTGCAGTAACTAATACTTTATACGATTTTTGCAGATGTGTATGTCTGTCGCAACGCGGAGCTCAAATAACACAAACTGATTTAGACATATAGGCATGCTTGTCCTGCCATTTCTTTCGCAATTCTGCCTTCGTTCCCTCCGCCTGTTTCTCTAATTTTTAGTACAAAAATATCTAACTACTTGATAAGGAAATGAAGTGCCCTGTGGCATTCAGAGTGATTTACAAACAGCCAGTTGCAAATTTAATGAATGAAGTTTCAGGATTATTGAGATAAATTGGAAACTGACTTGTATGTCAGTATAGGGAGGGGTACGGTTAAAACTTTGTGTCAGGCAGGATACTAGTACTAATGATAAGTACCTACTGCCTAGTCTACCCATCTTCCCATTGCATTTCACGCTAACACTATCATTAATGTTGAAGTGTACTTGTAATAGAACCGTGTATATACTCTTGAAAACTCAATAGATTAACTATAATTTTTGTTATCTCTATTTGCTTTAAACTTACCAGAAAATTTTAATGGGTTGCTTTTAGTCAGCCACGTAATCAAGATTTGCCACGGATTTTATCATTTCATTTTCAAGGATTTTGTGGAAAACATTTTTATTTTGTCTCTTTCCACGTCGCCAGTAAGTCAGTATAGAAAAATTGAGTTATAGTTTAAATGAGGGATCATTTTCACAATATTAAGTTTCACTCTAGTTCTGGTAGAGTGAAAAGTTTACAATTTGCTGTTATCAGCTGTGATTTGTTTTAAAGAGAAATAACACGTTCCGCAACTGATACCACGTGCAGTGTGCTTCTCTCTACAGAAAGTAATACCCTTTTCGAGCTTTAGAGATGCATTACTAATACCATTACATTTTACAAGGCGTGCTAGTAAATCCCAGATGAACACAAGGCTACGGGGTGCATGTTGGGATAAATGGTGTAGTACATACATACTAACGAATGGACGTGACGATTATTCGGATTTCTTTTTATAGACAGTGTAAATCAGTTTTCCTTGAATATGCTCGCACGTAGGTACTGGTACTTACGTTTCCGGCGTAGGCATTCCATGACAGCATGTGTCTAACCACGTCTTCACGCAAATCCAATTTTTAAACGTTACTGGCAGAGTGGAGGACAAAAGCTGAACATTTTGTAAAGGGAGAGAAGTAGTTCCTAACATTCTTGATTCTTGACGATTTCAGATTTACACTTGATTAAATTATTTACTTAACTTGTAGATCGCTTAAAACGTTGAAGTGAAAATCTACATACCTCCGTTCATTTTGGCTGTCCAACAACGTATTTTAAACAAACCGTGACTGTAAAGCGTGTGCAACGTAATGAAGTATGACATGTGGGCAGAAGTTGCACTGGCTGTATGTGAGAAATATGTAATACGTTTCTATATATATAGAGACAGAATAACATAACCGGCTGTTGTACATACATACAACGCAACGAGCAATTTTACTGAAGGTGATGAATCTTCTTTATTTTTGGTGACCGATGTCATCTATTCTAACCATGACTTCAGTAAGTAAAACAATCTCTCTCTGTATTGCGTACCCCACTGGTAATGGAAGTGATATCCGGAATGTAAATGGAAAATTCAACCGGAGGCAATTAATTTTCCATTCATTTTCATCTTATGCCAATTTTATGGTTCCTCTGCCTTAAAATTGCCTTCATCTTTACCGTCAAAGGTATACGACTACGTCCAATGCACACATGGTTGGTTGGATGAAATGAAAATTAAATGAAAATCTTCACCAAAGGGATTTCGGTTGATTTTCCAAAAATAGAATTCTCTCTACAACATTTCATTTCAATCCTGGTTAGTGTTATTGATTGGTCCTAATATGTTTTATATAACATCAGTCGGGGAAAGTGATTTTTTCACCAAGGTTTATAAATAATGTAATGGTAATGTAGTACCCGCGTATGTGGTGATCGCTCTACTAAATACAGCTTGTGTGGTGTGTCGTATCCGCTGTCTATCTCATTGATGATGCACTGCGCGATGTAATTCAGGCTAGTTGTATGTATCTTGTTATTTTTTACAACAAAGAACACGGAAGGAATGGATATTGGTTAATTTGGACTCCACAAAAAGAAGAATAACAATCGATAGTAATGGAATAATATGAAATAACATAAATATAATATGATATGTTTATATGCCTGGATATCGCACGCTCCTCCGCCAAGCATGTATATATGCTGTTCGTTGTGTACGCTTGAAACAATAACAAATTGAAGCCCGGTATTTTACGCGGAATCAGTCTCATGTTTCTAAAATCCACTATTATATGATTATGGCAGCGTAATGCATACGTTCGTTACTGTTTATTGTCCTAATCTTGGGTGTGTGGAGTCGCAGAAAGCAGGATAACCAGTGGTATGTATATGTGAGTGTCTACGTGTGTGTGCGCCTCCCAAAAGACAACAAAAGTTGCCATTTACTTTACCCTGCATCAATATTTATCAGACATGAAAACCGACTCTCGGTCTGTTGCCTTTTGGCAAAACATTTTTCGTGTCAAGTTAAAGCTACATCAACAAGTTTGTTGTTTTAGTGAGGTCTACTGGCTTTTACTGTCAATTCATAGAGTCTCGCTTTTCCCTGAGTAATTTATTTATAAAGCAGAAAGGGAGAGGAGTCGGAGTGTGTCAGCAGCGGTCCGGCCCTACGGTGAATTCGTAAAAATACTCCAGTGCTTTATTATTATTCTCTGTAGAGCTTGACTAGAATGTAGCTGCAGCATCATCACAGTATGACGTGTTGGTGAGTATTTCACTTTGTAAAGAGGAAGCAAGTTTGTCTCGAACTAATAAGTATTCTCGTGTTCATTGCGCTTCCTCTGCATTTTTCTGCTGAATTAGAGGTAAAATCTACACGGTATATCAATTTCTGGGATTTTCCGTTTTTGGGGGGTAACTTTTCGATATGCTCTAACAAAGATTGACGTGGCATTGTGGTATGAGCATATGTGTGTTTGTCGATACCAATGCTGATGCAAGGACAACATTCTAATGTAATAATGGCATTGCATATTGGATAACTCACAATACCGCTGCTGCTGTCTATTTGATCCTGATGTATGGCATTCGAGTGGTAATCTCTCTCTATATATTTCCTTGACTGGTTAGACTTTGCGCTGTACTACGTTACCACCCTGGTGATGAGGGATTGAACACCCACCACTGAATGCAACTGCAAAATCTAAAAACGCCCACGGTTTTCCGGCATAACTTATGTTTTTTTTGGGATAATCGAGTTCAACGTCAAAGAATGAAGTAGAATTGACACAATCAAGTCTTTTCACATTGCATCTGTAGCACAGTAAGAAAAAACTGCTTGGATAACTGAACAAACACACTGAAAAATCTGCATTACTGTTGTTTGAACCTCGAAATAGAAATAATGGCGGTTTTTTTAGATTTATTCGGTTTCTTGGATTTTAAAAATAGAATGACAGGTGATAAAAGCATACCAAAAATGATTTATGCAGTGTATCAATAATTGCATGAAACTGATTTTTCAATATGCTCGAAGGTTTACTTTCGATTTGATGTAGTGCAGTGTTCGTATGGATCATCGTACAAATACAATATATTTACTGCACTTTTCATGTGGAATTTCTTTGGTTGAACATTTTCTCCATCCCCCATCTCTTTTATTACATTTAACATTCACAAAAATATATTTTTCATTTACTCTCGGATTCATTGATCATACTTTTTGCCAAAATGTTTATGGTATTTACGAAAGTACAAGATGGTGTGCTTTCTCCTCCGTTTCAAGTGCATAAGATAGAAAAGTGCTTATACATTTGTCCGAACCGTGATTCTAAGATTTCCAGTGATCATAAAGTATGTCAAGTAAAATACCATTTTTAACGTTCTTGTACAACTTTTGAACCCTGTGGCGTTAATGCTGTGTTAATATTTTATAACGATAGTATACTACACTTTGTGTCACGAGAAAGTATACTAACAATCACCAACAGTTCTCTGTCGATTTTCGTCGTAGATTCTCAATTTTTGTAAAAATGAGCGTATCATTTAAAAAAAGATACTAATCATGAACTGTTTACTTTATATTTCATATACTGGCATACTGGACGTTTACAGTAATAGAGTCAAGTACATGGGATTTAAAACTTCAAATTGTACACATTTAAACTTAAAATTGTTATTTTCGAGCAGCAACCAGCAACCTTCCACTACCAGATCCAACTCAATGGCTATATCTATAGTCATGTTTTCGCTTACCTCACTAGTGTTAATTTGATCATAAGGGCAAAAAATGAAAATAGCGACTTGCACACATCTTATTGTTTAGATGACCTACCAATGATAGGGAATACACAGTAAAACTCGGGGACTTTCCTTACCCTTTTTTCTAAATCTTTAGCAGGGTTACCTGCCATTTCCATAAAACTACAACTAGACGTATCTTTATGACATAGGTTTAGATACCCTTAAAGTTATACTTCCACTAAACAAACATTACTTGGTTGTTGCTAAAATAGTCCTCTGATCCACCTTCTTCCTGTTGTAAATCGTGTAATGTTCCATGTGCTGATACTTTCCTCTTCTGAATATTTTGTCCTTTTCTCACTCCAATGCTTGCGTTACTCCAGGGGGTCCGTTTCGGTTTAAGTATTTGCAATAGAAAACGGAGAAAGTAATCCAATTTGTTCAAATGTCCCTTTTGAAAACATCTGTTGCCCCGAAGTCAAGCTTAGACAAGAATGTAGATGCAGACTACAAAGAGGCTTTTTTAGTATACATACATGCAGAATTCTACCTATTTTAAAAGCAGGAAATTGCTGCTCTGCAGCTCTCCTGACAGAAATTTCCCTCCTTTCACCAGTATATGCACCACAATACTAAAACTAAACAGGAACTAAAAATAAGATGACTACAGATATTCACAAGGGACAAAAAGTACCCATACATATGGTTCAAGGTAATTGAAGATGGCCATGTTTTTCATACTTATTACTATTCCATGCGTTTTGACACATTAAAATTGCCACAGAGAGAATTGTGTCTCGCATTTCTCCTGCTCCAGGTTATACGGATAACACGTTAAAAATAAGGATACGCGCATAGGTTTGTTGTCTGGATGTCTTGTACATAGGTAGTCTTTTCCTCCGTGTGCTCTAAATGTCATTCTTAACAATAAATTGGCACTTGTACGGTTCAGCATGATATTCATGTACCATTTTATTACTCTACGGGTACACACTTTAGAATGGGTTCGTGCTCTGACATTTCTACATTTTATTGACAAATTGATAATACGCAGTGTTGTTGTACACTCAGCTATATTTTTCCAGAACCTGCGCACAAACTGTTGATTATTTTCTGTTCATCATTTTTTGCAAAATGTGTTTATTTGCAAAAACTTTGCAATAGATTTTGTCATTTTCTCCTGTGCGGTGACTGGTGACAGGTTGTTGATCACTGCTGGAAAGCGGTATGGTGGAAGTACGTACTTAGTAGTAAGTACACACTTTCCCTTCCCCAGAGAGAAATTGAAAACGAAGAGATATCCACTAAAAATAAGTATACTCACCCACCAGTCTTCCAATTGACGTCTTTACTCTACTTTTTGTCGTCTTCCATTTTATCGTGGAGAATTTGGTCAGTCAATAGATGCATATATATGATGCAGTATTTGGGCAGGAGAAAGCGATATGCAGTACCCCGCACGTTGTTATGAAATGTTTACCACATGTACATACATACAAGCCATGTTTCTGACTTGTCGAACAACAATTTCCTTAAAAGTTGCAACGGATGAACTAGACATAATGGGCTTTCTTCAATGAAGCATATACTACAAGAAAGCTCAACTACTTCAACACTACTCCATCCAGATCCCGCCATAAAAATGACCATTACATTCGAACATGTTTTACTGACAGGGTCAATCAATACAGTTGTTCCGTGGGCTTACTTTTATTTTAGAATAGGGATGTTGTAGAAAAACAAGAAATGAATCCATTTCCGCGGTTGGGGTAATAGTGGTTTTAAGGAATCATCTTGTAAAACAGTATCATGATAGAACATATGAATGTATGATGCTTGTAGGTGCATACATTAAGTTGATGGAATGGAAGTTGCTTTTGTAAGGGACTTTTTATCTGTTATGATGCAAAAGTTTACAAAGTAAGTTTTAAAAGCTTCAAGCTTCAACACACTGTGGGTAAACCAGGAATTGGTGTCGTCAGATTCCTGGTATTATGGTGATTTGCCAAAACGGAAGGAAGTCGAACAAAAAGTAGTTAATGTAAAACTGACACCAAAATAGTTACATAGTTTCACACAATCGGCGATTATAAAGGTCGTTAGCTACATGGCTGATCCCTGCTAAATTGCGCTTCAAACGTATGCAGAAGCGGGATGTTGAGAGATTGCTAGGTAGGTTTGAGATTGGAATTTTTTCCATTATCATGTGCTTTTAATTATATACAAAAATTCCTTTCGCGACGAAGTGACAAATGGTTACAACCTACATAAATCTAGCTAGAGATTCTGTAACCTCAGCATGTTAGCCAAACCGGAAACGTGTCAGAACACGGTCAGGTTTCTACTGGCTTTCACAGTGTAAGTTTTTTTTTGATGGAATCACTCTGTATAAAATATGCATGTCCGTTTCACACATGGACACGACACCTCCGGTGACTAGCCGGCATCTCCTACACCAAAAGCGGGTTTAGTAGAAGTGGTCCTATCAGCGGGTTTAGGCTTCCACTGGCAGTGCAGTGGCAACTTGTCTAGTGGAGTGTCCACCTTTTTTCACGGTATTATACTTACCATGCCACATACCTCTGAAAAAGTACGTGCTAAAGCTACTTTGAACATCGGAAACCGGTACAGGATAAAGGATACAGCGATATGGTGGTAGGATTTTCGGAGTACGTGACATTGTATGCACGATGGAATAGTAATGCAAAGACACATAGCATACCACAGATTTGCTCCCAAACAAAGTTTGACTGTTTGCGCACTGGGTGTAAGGAGACCCTTCAATTTCTCACTTTTGGAGGGGGAAACTAACCACTCGTGATCAGGTGAGGGACCAACAACTGCCGAAAACATACATAATTCACTCATTTTTGTCGTCAGACGTCAGCAGACACGAAACTTTCTAACTCGTCATTTATTAAATAGCCTTGGTGTTGTTTGTACCTACATTCCCCCACATTGCTAATCATGATTGTAAATGTTGGTAGCAGCAGACATGTCTTTTAACTTTTGCATACCAGCGAGAAATATCCGCCTTGATTGCAAAAATTAAACCCAGGAGACAGAATGACAGCGCTACCTACCATATATATTCTCACACACGTTTCTCACACACCCATAATTCTAGGAAAAGTGCCGGAAAGGGAAAATAGCCGTGCAAGCAGTATATAAGGAATTTGATTCCAGATATAGACTAGATGATAAACGCCTTTGTCTGAGCTGATTGTCATTCTCTTTTGTGTGTGTGTGTGTGTGTGTATAAAGGTTCCGCTAAGTATAAGTACGTACCTAAAAGTGTATTAAGTTTTGCTGCTGGAAGCGCAAGTGGTACATATAAAACCATGACTGAGAGCTGAGGATAATGGAATGCCAGATATAATACGGATATGAAGTAAAAGCGAATCAGATTGAATGAAATGTGAAAGCTTACACGCGCTAACATTAAGTAGCTACGATTTTCTTCAGGGCGAAGCAAAACTTTATCTTGAATAAAAAATGGCAGCTGCACATTCATCTAATGACCTTGAATATTGTAGGACACTGCGATTTACGAATACAAAAGAAGACAGACGGCTCTTCCTCAGCGATTTCTTTGGCGATAAGGTTGAGTGGAAGTAGTCAGTATAATTTTACTGGAGAAAGATAAGATTTTCATTCCTTGATGCTACTAGGCAGGGACTGACTGCTGGGAGAATAGTGCAGACGAAGCTGAAAGATGTAAGAGGGGGGCAGTAGCATTCTAGACATTTACTGTAAAAATTACATTCGTGGATGGTGTTTAGAATGATCGACGTTTGTGCAGACGAAGACGAAGAGTACAATTAGGTACAAACGTCGGATCCAAGGATGATCTTTTCGAACAAAGAATATCAATTTAGACTCAATAAAACCACATGAGGCAGAAACTAACACTTACATTTTTTCGGGTGATTTTTTTGTAAGCTCGAGAGTGATTTAAAATTGTTCTTGTACTCGAATTTTAAATTGTTAAAAGCAATAACTTCATTAAATTTTAAAACTTTCAATGCCTGAACTAGAATAAATTACAAAACTTATTTTTGTTGCAAAAATGGTCCCTTCTACACATACAGTACCTTAGTTGACCTGCAGCTACACGATGAATTGACACAACAAAGGTACACCAGTGTTTCTGGAAAAGGATTTTGTTCAAAATCTCGTACCAAACCGATGATAAAATATGTGTGCCCACAATTACTCAAAAACGTTATGTTACTGCATACGTATGTTTCCTTTCCGGTTGATTTACGCGAACAGAAGAACAAATCAGTTTTTAAAAACCTACTTCTGACAACATGGCAGAATGTGGCTGTATTGTATCAAGAGCGAAAAGGATTGTTATTGTTATTATGTAGTATAAGAGAGAAAAAACTGCATGACTAAAAGGCATTTTTAGGTAATGAGATAAAATCACGACGGCTAAACCCAGAGAAGTACTCGGTGAAAGCATATAAACTTGACTATTCATTTGAGTTTGTACAAAGCAATGGAAATATATACATCTCTGTGCTGACGCGAATATGTAAGTGCATTTGAAGACATTAAAGCATGATTTATAAATGTGTATAAAATTACTTTATAACGATTACACATACTCTTAATACACGGGAGAAATGTATACGCATTCACTTAGAAGCTTTCTCCCTCAATAGCCCTAAAAGTTTCAGGGGAAATAAAGGAAGAAGGCTTTTCGTTTATGACCAGGGATCAGCCATAAATCAAAACTTTTTGTGGCGCTGTCTCATCTCTCCTCTTTTTTTTCTTCTTGTGAGTAAAAGCAATATGGCCAAAGTATCGATGGTCATTGATACCCAGTTTGTACAAAAAAGAATTGTGCTGCAGACAGCGAAAGAAAAACTTTCTCGTCTGTGTAGTCACCAAATACTCCACCATATATACTTGCAGTGTGTATCATTATTACACGTGGAAAAGCAGGATTTTTTATTACAATGGGAATTTGAGTATGATTTTTTGTAAAGGCATGTCGCAAAAACAGCAGGGGTGGAACAATTCCAAGAGATTTGAACCTCATCTAGTTGACTGGTTTTAGCTTTACCGAGTCTCAAGAGAGAGGGTATCGCAATCGCTTGAGACGGAATTTATTAAAGTAAAAACTTTAGGTGAAGTTTGCAATATCTCTGAAAGGCGACCAAAGTGTCTACGACCAAATTCAACGTCTAGTGGCCAGCTATGGGGTTTTTTGTGTGTAATGTGCTTTCTTTTTTTCGTTTTCCTGTCTGTCATGTAAATAACGGGGTGTAATTTGTTTGGTCTTACAGGTTATACTTTGTCGATCGATAGGAACTGGCAGGAAAAGGTTTGGCTGCCTGAGGTCAATCAATTTGAAAGGAGCGTACTGCTGAATAAGACGACGTGGGGACAGGTCGTATTGAGGAACACCCGGGCACAACAGGAAATGAACATTGTGTCGTAAAATCGAGGATGGATTGAGACTTTTTAAAAAATGGTCAGAATTCGTCAAAACACTGGATATTATTGGATGCTCGGCTGGAAGAACGCACAAAAGACAGTGGGGATCTTGACTTTGTTTTTAAACAAATTGAAAATTGGACTTAACAGTGTCACCAGAACTATCAAGGGATTTTTACTTCATCATAACAATAACAAAATACTAGCGACCAACTTCCTAAATCAAATAGTGACAAAGATATATTGTGAAAAGAATGCATCAATACATGCATACCTCTATATATACAGCGTTCATTCATTGACTTGTATATTTCAAGCGTTATTTCATCACGACAACATTAAATTCAAAACAGTAAAATGCTATCGGAATCCTCTATGACGTCTGCTTGACAAGTTATAACTTTGGTAAAAGGAACAACCGTTCGTGTTGACGTTACATTTCCTCAAATTTATAACGAAAACCTAAATTGGTAGCTCTACAGTACAAAGAAATGTAAGCGGTATTTGCTTTCGAGTTTTCTCCACATGTTCGAAAAATGTTTATATAATAGTGTAACGTGGCGTAATGTGAAGTTATAATGTAAATGTAAGTAATAGATGTGTGTATTGTGAGGTCTGCATAAATTATAGATATTTAATAGGCTTTTAGATATAAGTTATATATGTTTATATATGTACTTAGAGTATGAAAATGTTAAACGGTCCCATGTTTTGCTTTTTGGCTGGTTGACTGACTGAAAAAGTTGTAAGAAATGGAAGGGTTAGCCCACGAAAACCAGAAAAATGCCACGACAGCCGATGCAATTTGTCAATGGATAAAATATCCATGAACTTATGTGTCATGTAAAATGTCATAAGAACGATCTACATACATATCTACACTCCTTTTATGTTTTCATTCCACCATAATTTCAAGCACTCGCCATTTTCGTTTACCGTGAAAATATCATATCTATTGGCCACATGGTAAAAGACATCGTGTCTCCTTTCTGAGCCCTCATTTAAAATGTATGGCAGCAATTTTGCCTCCACAGGAGTTCAACTGGCCTTGGTTTAGGTTGTAGCTAAATTCTAACCTAAGAAATGCGTAGTGTATCACTATTACTGTATCACATCCCGTTATTCATAACATATAACCAATAACAAAATCAACCAACCGTAGGTTTCTTTCATCCAGATTATGTTGTTCCTCAAAAGTATAAACAATTTTGTTAGTTTTTTTGGCAACATACACATTTGATTTGGGGTTTGAACAGAAAAGTTGTCGCATTACATTTTTTGTTCAATAAATTGTATAAAACGCAATTGAAAGTGAAATAGAACTTTCATATATGCTTTCACCGTCCTAACGACGTTATTGGACGACAGTTTAGTTAAAGAGATGCTTTAAGAAAATCCGTTGGCAGGAAAAGAATAGGTGTTGTGAGATTACGAGATAAAATTTTACTTGAGAAATATGCTTGTATTTTTGCTCTTGTGTGCTTGGAAGAAGTCGTGCAAATGGAGAGTATTTTTTGCATGAATGTGGATAAATGGAACTTGTTTTTCTTGTTCAATCGGTACTAAAAGCTACGAAGTATGAATAGTAATTTTATTTCCTCGTCAAGTAGAGAATTTACTGGCAAGACATGGGACTTGACTAGGTATACACGAAATCTGAGAAGAACGTCTTGATTAATTAATGCGACAAGCCAACCAGACACAGACGAGAAGGGAGATGAGAGCATCGAAGGAAAAGGTTGTTTTATATGAAAATGGCATGAATATGTATAGGTGGGTGACCTTTTAGTTTTCAGCCACTTTTGTCACTTGTTATGGGCTACAGAGCGATGGAATTCGGCTGGCAAAATGCATGACATCAATTTTGGCTCACATGATCCATAAAACTGGATGTGGCACACAACTTGTAAAGTTAAAAGTAAGCATTTGCATTTAATAAAAATCAAGGAATAAAATGTGTCATGTGTGTCAAAAGACTACACTACATTGGAATATGTATGTAGGTATATTTATTACGTCATACCTTAAACAACTCTGTGAATTGAATGTAACTTGTGACTGTTTTTTTAAATTGCTGGTTAATATTTCTGCAACGAATAGCTCGAAATAATGTCAATATTAGCATGTGTAGTAATGGAATAGATGAGGTAACGTTCTCTGTACAATTAAATGTATGGGGCTATATGGACGTACACTACTGGCATGTACACTTTTGCTAATAACGATGTTTGATGGAACATTTTTACTATCTTCCTGTCATGTTTTATGGTGACGGCAAGCAGTAAAATCAATATCAGGAAATGTAAAATTATTGTCATAATACGAAGCATCCAATTTGTTTGGTTTCATCGTCAATCATCCCAAAGCAGAGAAAATTGAATTGCTCTTACTTTAATCATCCCGCCTAACATTTTTGAAGTTATATTAATGTGACACAACAACATGACATAATGACATTACACGGCAAGATGAGCGCAATTTTTATGACATCATTTCCAACGTCGGTAAAACAATTTTTTCTATATTCTATTAAGAAAGTGTAAATTAGAAAGGTACATCAAACGTCAAAGGGTTAAAATGACAACGTTTAGACAAAAAACTGATTGAATGTGATGTTTAGAAACATCATTGATCTTATCACTGATAGTTATCTAACAAAGTTAAGTAGTAATTGCTAAGTTTATCTGGGAAATACGTTTAGTGAAAGAGAAGGGAGACGTAAAAGTATATATACATAAATTCTTGATTTAGGGTAGACGCAGAGAAACAAAACGAAGGAAAAGTTCGTTTTAATTATGGGTTACATGTAAGTAGTTAAACCTCAAGCCACTTTCCACCGTAAGACGAATCAAATAAGGGAATCAATACCTACAAAGTATAAATGATAATATACGACTTTGAACCATGTCACTTTTACTTTTGCTTTGCCATTCCTCCGGAGAAACACTTTTCTCCTGAATAAGTATAAAATATATGTTAAGTTAATATAACTCAAAACGAGAAGGAGCTAATGAAATTTCTTTTGCCTCGCTGCTGGACTCTCGCAAAATGTTATGTAGATGAGAAAGTCATTTCTGACATGACATTAGTCACCCAAACCAACCCTTGGTTGAATCCGTATGGAATAATCCGATTCACAGTATTACTTTTCTCCTGTGTATTTACGTGCATTGAAAATGCATTGCAACTTTCTTTGATGCATATATGCTTCACAGGTAGAGACACGTTATGATAAGACGATGCTCCGTCACAGGGAAAATAAATATGATGATTCCTACTGATAAAGAAGATATAGATAACGCTTGTTCACACTTTTTCTAGAACAGTTGTCTTTATATTTTATAGAATCAGGGGTACCTTTTATTTGCAACTGCAATTTAATTTGTTAGTTTTGAAGAGAGTTATTCATACTACAATGAAATCACCACCACCAGTGACAAGATTCGCCAGGGTTCATATAGCATGTACATCTTGTTATCTCTTACAATTCCCACCACGTGAATAATGAATTTTCTTCCTAAAAAAATGACACAATGTTTATACTTTCTTTTGTTTACTATCAATCTTTATCAACAAGGCATGAAAGCATTAGCAGGCAGAGGGCAGTACAAATGTGATGTTTAGACCTACGCAATTTAGTGTGCATTTATGCTAAATTTTTATGATGGATATCATGTGTATGTACATGATATATATGATAGACAGTACGTGAACTTGTGTTGTACAGCAATTAAAGTCGTCACATACTTCTATAATCTTACATTAGTGGGCAAATTTTTACAATGCTACATGCATGCAAAGCAACTAAGCTTCAATTCAAACGAGTAGCTTTGATCTTTGTCTAGTAGTAATGATAATAAATGTAATTACTATTACTTTAAATATACACACAATGCTAGTTTGAAGTTCAAAGTGTTAACAGAGTTTACATTATCATTATTAACATATGTAGCATTATGTAAGTATGTAGTCATACGTAATTATAAAATCCTTTAACGGTTTAAAAAAAAATACTTGGGAAAAATGATAAAAAAATATGTAATTTCAGTGGTTTAGTGCGTATTTGGTTACAGAAATTAAGTGTTTAGTTTACCATGAAAGTTTTAGTCGCTGTTTCAAAATTTCATACCTGTGTGATGTTTGTGATAATGAAATGGAATATAGTTTTAAGTGTAAGCATACGAAAGCGCGTTTATGTACTATTTAATAAAGTTAGAAGCTGAACATCGAGAAAATGAAATGTATCCGTAGGAAAATGCAATTAGAATTTTAGAATTATTTAATGTAAGAATAATATACATTTATGTAGAAATGTGTAGATGTGAGAAATGTTTGTTGTTATCATTCTTTTCTCTTTACAGCAAGTAAAAGAAGTAATGTAGGAGAAAGCATCTGTATTTTACCTTCTTATATTTATAATATTTCTATTGTGTGTACGAGTTTTCAGCACACTAAATGATTACATATGTTGAGCTGGTGTAAAATTAGGTTCTTTCTATTTCCGGTTTGAGTGTTGACTATGCATCGTGTTGAAGTTGAAGTGAATGAAAGCGTCACGTTAGATGTCGTAATTGCTTTAGTGTTTCAGGATGATAAATAGACTAAAAATAATGAATGTTATAATTGTAATACATATCAAAAAGTAATAAAATAATGTCCGTCAAGAATTATTATTTCCCATATGAAATGAACACCTACATTACTTAAAACGTAATTTCCCACCAGCTAATTTTGTTCTGTGGGTTAGAAAATGAGAAAAAGACTTGACATGATGTTTTTCCACGTTTCAGTAGTTTGGTTTAATCACAAACTAGCAAGATAGAGCAGACATAATAAAATAAAGCAGCCAAGTAGTTCAGTTTGTTTTAAGCCTGCAAAGTCATTCCCACCCTCTATTCCTTTCCCATAACTCATCTTTTACCAAAGATTGACAAGACAAAGCTTCAAAGGACTCCTGCATCTGTCATTGTCACAGAGTAGTGCTACACATAAAGACACGTCACCAGCCGTACATTTGATTTCCTGTTCCAACATTCCCAAAACACAACTCCCACTCACCTAAGCCTTAAAACCTAGACGTTTGTCATCAACGACCGTTGTTGTAGCGTGAGCTTGAGAAGAGTTAGAAAGCCTACCGCTTACGCCGCTACAATGCGAGCTATCCATCATTCCACAAACACAAGAAAGCTCATGTAGTCGTATATTATCTAAAGTACCTACATAACTACAAAGGTATGCACTACACGACTACACAAGATCGCAAAAATGTAGTATCCATTTCTACTGAACCGCTCATTCACTCAGTATAAAATATTACTCCTGACGGATGATGACGTGATGCTAAAGGCAACCTTATACATGCTCCCTGCTTCTTCCGGTTTGAGTATACCTAATACAGATACGTATTGTTGAATTTTCCAGAAAACATCCAGGTTGGCTGCTGTGATATTTTTATTGTGCTGCTGAACCAAAGGAATGTACATTGGTAACGTATAACAATTCTGATAACAGAACAAAAAAATTGCTCTTGACACTGGCTAAATGAACCACTTCATTTTCACGGCTGGTCATATATGTAAGATTCACCGAGAAAGTGGCAAGGTATATATCGTCTTTCAGCTTATTACAATGCAAAAGAATCCCACTATATATCAGTTAGGACATGAACATTTGAATTACAACAAAGCAACATGAAACGACAAATATCATCATTCTCTCTAAACGAATATATACATTTTTGTAGCAATAAAAACTTTGTAACAAAGCATAATAGTGACTAGAATGCCAACCCACCCAACTTACGAGACCAAGAATCGTACTCACAATAATAATAATAATGAGTGAGCTACTTTCTGATCTTGCTGCTACTACTACTATCATTATAGACGCACACAAGTACATTTCAACGGTTGTTCTCCTCCTCTTATTTTTACAGCTTTCATCATCTCCGCTTTGATGGAACTTACGGGTAACTTTTTGTTTTCCTGTTCATAACGGATTTCAGTTTGGGATTGAATGATGATAAAAATGATTGATGGGACAATTATGGATCTGTGCTGCTGAGCCTGAAAACTCCACTGCAAACGCTGATGTGCGGTTATGTATGAGTTGGTTTTTGATGATGAGGAGAAAAGAAACTACGATGAGTACTGTCCTGGTATGTACTATGTGTGTATCGCACAAACGCTATCAGAGAGAAGTCAGGAGTTCTCATTTAACGGTCCGATAGGAAACTACCAACTGCAGGCATGCAAGACATCATAACATGTTGGTACGTAGTATATGGATTCATAGGTATATGCACGCAGATTGCATACAAAATAGGTGAGTCATCTCATCTACACTAAAATATATGCAATCCAGCTTAATAGCTTCCAAGCTCATATGCAGATTTATGGGTCGTAATTTATAAATAGATATTTCTAAATTGAGGGTTATATTGGAACGGAAAACAACCAGTAGATTTAGAAACGACAGCCAAATGGGAAGAAGACACAAGAAAAAAAATGGAAATTCTCGCAGTAATTTATTATGGGTTGACTATTCATCTTTTACGGTTAACCGAATTTGTTGAAACTATGAAGTTAAACAAATAACAATAAATCATAACGTGCGTTGCTTTTATTAACAGTGGTTTCCAACAACACTCCTGAAACGATTGTCTTTTTGTTTGTCTCGATTCGAGTTCTGTTATCCTGTATTGGTATAAAGTTTGGACCATTTGATAAGCAGGTATTCCTGATGTAAGGGGAGCTAAAATTAGCATTTTTGTAAATGTCCAAGGCATCAGGAGGGTCGTATTTAACAGGTTAATAATAATGTGTAACACCAAGCGATTTTATTCAACAAAAGAGAAAATAGAAACCCCTAAGAAAATGCGATTGATAATCATTAATTAAGCATTCATTTACAGCAATATATTTTTGGCTAACTGTTTTCACACTAGCTAATCTTAACCTGCATGATTTAAATATTAGTGTACGTTAGCTATCATTCCCGCTTTATACCAATAATAGTATTCGTCTGTCTTTCAACTGCTTGCAGCCTAGGTTGACTAGATTTTATAAGGAATTGGATATGGGGTAAACCGATACATTAGTAAAAAGTGAACCTGAACGATAATTATATAAACAAGCTTGCATTAAATCAAGTCAGCCACCAGTATACTCTAGTTTATCGCACCTTTTTTGCACATGAATGTTCAATACTTTGCAATGGTGTTGAAACATTAGTGTTGCCCAGTTAGTTTTGGTGTTGTTTAAATAGTCAGTATAGGACGAACACACAACTGTTCACAAACGATGACATGTTTCTTTAAAAAAAATTAAGCAAAGTTGTTTAACGATTTCTTTAGCATATATGCAATGCTGCGTGTGGGTAATAGATACCACAATTTAAATCTACTAAATATTCATGAGACCTACTTTCGGTCTTTCGGCCAGCGACAATACCGTTACCACCTAAATGTAGTAACACAAATCTCGGTGAAGAAAAACGTGATTTGAAAAGTTTCATTTATGTAGCATATAACATGCACAGCATGTTCATTTGTTGTTAAAATACTTACCAGTAAGTTTTATACCGGTTAAGTTTGTAAACCACAGACATTTTCAGTTACTTGTCATCATCTTTATAATCGTTTCAATAGATGTAAAGATTTCTAAATTTGTGGGAGGATTCAGAAAAACTCAAGATAACTATCCCTGAAAGCAGCAATGGCATTGACATCGTTTTACCCCACTGGACAGTGTCCAGTGGCATCTGACGTTTACTACTCACCTTCTTTTCCTGTCTTAAAATTGGGTCAAGCGTCAGCAGCTCTAGCAGTAATGTTGGCCAGTGAGTCCATGACTTCCACCAACGGAATGTTTAGTAACATTTCCGTAGCACCTTCCAATTCTTGGTATTTTTCCCTGACACCATTTGAATCCATCATGCTGGGACTCATCGTGTTAAAGGTAAGCTTCCAATTAACTGTATGTATGCCCCACTTCTGTGAAAGGGATTTTTTTGTCCTTTCCGTCTTCAATTGCGAAGTTTTGTCCACCTACTCCGTAACAAAACGACATACTTGTACTTTCCTATTTTATGTTGGAACGTGAATGCAGTTAATGCTTTTAAGATACTTGACACTTCTACCGATTGACATAAATAACTTGGCAAACAAAGATTACTTTGAGTTTGGAAAGAGAAGAAAGCGATCTCAAAACGGACTAGATGATGAAAAGACTAAAAAGGAGAGGGAACGTTTAGCTGAAATAATGTTCACGGTAACTGGAAACTTGAAATTTTAGCTTATACGTACACATTACGTCAATAACCCTGTTTGATTAGATTGTAAATATGGTCTTCAATTAAATAGGTCATTAGGCGTTTGGACATGCAGGATTGCTTTTTGAGAATGTTGTGTGAACTTCAAGCCCATTCGCTACAGGGGAAATCATTGCCACGGGAAGTAAAGTTGACGCTGTCAGCACTTGCAAAGTAAGACTATGCTAATACTAATTAATATAATGCACATAAAGTACAATAATGTAAACGAGTTATGCGGTGGATTATGCCCTGTTTTGACACGTTTTGCATTAATCTATCCAATATAGGTCAGGTTGGAAACGAAAACAAGAGAAAAAGCCCGATTTAGGGCCCGATTTTATTGAAGACCGGCCCATTTTATCCGTATTTGAAGAAGCTGTTGAGACAGGGTGGAACACTAAAGGTACAAATTCAACAGAATGCATGGAAAGATATTTTATTTGCCCTCTCACCACAGGGGACATATTTTCACATTTTGACGTTGTCAAAAATGTTGATGTGTTGTGACATCCAATTACACGAAAATGTATGTATACAGCATCAGTTCAATAAGAAAATAATAAATGAAAAATATATATCTGAATAAACAAACAGCATGATAAATACTACACACCTTACTTACTGTGACTGCTTAATACCACCCAACGACAACACAAGTAAAGTAGAAAAATCTTGATTAAGTTTAGTGATATGTGTTGTTTGATTTTGGTGAAACCTATCATATTTTTAAAACTTCTTTAAAGCAATCGTAAAGTCGTAATCAATCAGTTCATTTTATGAAATGTTTAACTTGATCTGAGGTTTGAATAACTTGATTTTCCATGTAGTTTTGACTATTATTTTCACAAGTTTCCAGGAAATACCTGTAAATTAGGAAGTTGATGCTGTTATATCTTGTTATAAATCCGTTCACAACATTGGTAGGAACAAATACCTGTAATTGACCATCATTCCACATGACTGACTCAATCCTCTTGGACTCTCATCGCCAAGCCAGTTGATTCTCCATATCACAGCCCCATTTTTAAGGTGAAAGTTTGCTACCAGACGGACAGAAGAAAATACCCTCCATAATAGTATGAAAACTTCCTCTAATAAAAAAGCTTACGAACATTCCAAAACTTCTTACCGACAGGATCAAGAGCGAACCCGCGCCGTTTCACCAGGAACAAATATTGCGCACATAATCTCATTAAAGGATTTTCTAATTCCTTTTTAAGCCGTTCGTCCGAAAACCAACTGTTCAATTTAAGTACATCGAGAAAAACTTCATAAAAATTTCTATTCTTGTCATAACTTTCAAAAATGGGCTTTAGAGAATTGATTTCTCCTTCTGTCAGTAATTCCTTCACGGATGTCTTGGGTTCTGTAATTTATTACGGGTTAAATTTGTCATGTCGAAATTTAAAAACAACTGTACAATCGTATTATGCACACTTTTACTTTCTCTCACCTTTGCATGCATTCTTGATACAACTAACCAACCAATTTTTAAATCCCGGAATTGGCGACAAAGTAGAATACTGTGTCATTTTAGGAAATTCGCTTTGTAACTCACGTACAACACGTTTAATCAAATAGTTACCGAGTTCGATTCCCTGAAATACATGTGTACAAGATGAGATAATAATTTCATTAACATAATTATGCCATTTTCCTAGGGTATGCGTTTTTTCACTAATGTTTAAAGTAAAGCTTACCGTCAAACCGCGTTGCGTCGACGTGATAGAATAAAAAATCGCCGTGTTAATACAATCAGGATCTTCAGCGGTACTAACAGTAGGTAGATCACTATCCACTAAAGAAAAGAAAATGACAGTGACGTCGACAAGATAGGTTTTATACAACAAATTATTGCATCATTTTCTGAGACTCACAAGACATCATTCGCATCCGGTGATTAGAAACTATTTTCTGTACAGAAGATGAAATGTGATCTGTCAAAAATGTGTGTAGGACTACAACAGGCTCACTGGGCATACTATTATGTGTAAAAACAAAACATCGTCTATTGGGGCCAACTCGTTTCTTCAAGTCGGTCCAGTTTCTCATAGGGTGGACAGCCTCATACTCCGATATCTATCAAAAACACAAATAAACGTAATGAAACGTTTAAACTTTTTATTTGATTTTGAAAGTTTTTAAAAATGGGCAAATGAAATTGAATTCACCTTCTGTAGCATATCACAGGAAGATTGCCAAGTCACGCGTTCAAGATTCAAAAACCCAACATTAAACCACATACCGATTAAATCCCTCAGACTATTGCTTAAAGCTTTTAGCGACGACTTTCCTTTTGAAACTTCTATCGCATCCTGAATGACATAATAATTCGCAGACTCAAAACTCTGACTTTAATCGCTCAAACACATTCAATTTAGGTACTTTCAGTAATACCAGTAAATCTACTCTCATGTCCACCAAGAATTTAACTCCATTTTCCAACCTTGCAATTTGAGTAAATAGCCACTGTGATTTTGGCACAAGAGCTCCACGCAATTTCTCCTCCAGTGTAAGCCTAACATCGTATTCCTGATTTAAACGTAATAAAAAGTTAACATGTATTTTAATTTAGGTGAAAATAATAAAATTAAATAATGTATTCATACTTTGCACGTAGCCAGACTTCCGGCAGTAGCAGTAACATATTCGTGATCTACACCATACTTTTCAGCCAAAATGGTAAAAAATTTCAGCTTATCATCATCATTTGCATCCATATATACCGTGCATAAATGCTTGACTGATTGCTGTCGCAAGAAAATTAAAAAAATATCTTCCTTATTAAAACTTGTAATGTTAAATTTTTATTTTATATGTACTGTACTAAATAATTGTAGTTAATATAGCAGTTACAAAACCTATGCAATCACCCATTTTCGTATTTCTTACTTCGACGGTAACATGAGAAATGTTTCGTCCTTTGCATCCAATAACCTTCTCCAAAAGCTGAAACAAATCCTCAGATATCTTAACAGGGTCAGAAGAGCTCTCATCGTCATCGTCATGGCCAGACTGTGATCTGCCACTATTTCCCGTGCCATCACCACGATTTGCAGAATTACTTTCTCTTGTTCCACTTTCCGCTTTAATTGCTTCCTGATGAAGTTCTTCCAACCAAGTGTTGAGCTGTAATTTCTTTACTTCACAGTCGTTATCGTGTGCACGAACTTCACTTGTACTAGTATTACATTCCTTCTTTACACCTGTGGATCGAAATCCAAATGGGCCAGCATTCTCCACTAATTTTCTCTCAACTACGCCTTTCCCCCCTCTCCCAGTGGTACTACTGTTATTCTCAAGATTGGAAGGCTCATCAAATGAAGTTGACAACCTTCTCCGCAGTTTTACTTTCCTTGTAAAACCTTCGCTTAATGCTGATACATCGTCACGAGCTTCTATGAAGGGCGAATTTAAAGAGGATGGCGGACTCCCGACAATAGGATCCAGTAGCAAAGAAAGCGACATGCTCTTCTCAAAACAATTATTTTTAACTAGAAAATTTCGGTAGCATTTGTAATTGTACACCGCTTCCAATATTCCGGTTAAGCTGTTATCAGACAGCGCCCGTATAGGTTGATTTGTTCTATTATTCTTGAAGCCGTTCCGAGTATTAATGTTCCCGTACACTGTTGTCCAGCTGCTTTCCCCATCTTTCGTCACAGAGGAAGGGTAGCTCAACGTCATACTATGGCCGCTACACGAACTACACGTTGAAGAAGGATGCCAGTTTGTCGACAAATTCCGGACGGTGAAATCAAGCGTAGGCGGCGCAATCTTCAATTCTTCAGCGGAGATTTTGTGGTTTTCTCGATATGAACAAAGTATAGTATTTGAACGTTGTCCAGAAGACATTTGCGTGACTTCACTGCAACTACTACTCTGCGTGCTAGTATGTTTGTTTCGTTCCGGATTTCTTGGCGCCACGGAATAGGTTAAGTTACATAACGGAAGAACATTATAATTTCTTTTGTATGAACGATGTGCTGTTTTCATCTTGCTGGCACATGTTAATACCATCATCGATGTATCCAGTTGCTTTTGGCCTGTCGAGAAGAGGTTTGGCGTATGTGTTTGATGCAGTATACCAATCGTTGGTCGCAGCGACTTTGTTGTAATATAGGAAGAGGAAGTCATCTTGGCACTGATTAAATACAGAGATTATTTTAAAATTGTATTGCTTTATAAAAGAAAGACCTTGTCTTTATTACACGCTGGGTGTTTGTGTAGCAATATAGATTGGTTGTTCCTTCATGACTTCACTCAATATAAGGTTTACTATAAGTTAGTCCCTGAATATTTTCTATATATAAATAGGACGATGACAAGATTGGATTGAGATAGATGTGGTTGTTTGTATTACAAATGCCAAATGAAGACAATCAAGGTACATGTATGCTCTTATTTCTTATATTATCTCATTTACGCACATGACACTGTACTCTGTATCGTACTATTGCAAAACCGTCTATAGATTGAACTTGAAGTCCAAAAATAGAACTGTTTATTTGTTTGTATCCAAGCTTAACTAACTTAAAAATCTGTATGTATGTGGAACTCTGTATAAAACTACAGTCATTTAGGGTACATTTTACTGGCTATGTCCCGTGTATCATCATCAACATCATTATCACATATCAGTTCAGATTAACGAGATACATCGCCTATTTACCAACCATGCCGATACAACTGTGCAGTGTGCAATGAGCATATTTGCACGCGTTATTCGGGAGTAAACTCGTATCTAAGTTTCTTGCAGCTGAAACAATCCTATTAATTAGTTTAGATGCAATATGGATGTCATGTATAAAAAATGACATGACATGTATATGTCATGTAATGTAACTCAAAACATATAATAAGGGATTTTCCCAGTTTCCTCAGAAAGCTATTTATTTAGCATAAATCAATACAACGCTGAAAGTAAATTTAATTTGAAGTTCAAATTCTGCGATGACCTTGGGGGTCAATTACTGATTTGGTAAAATATATTGTGCATTGCTACAGAATTTTAAAATTCGGTATCATTTAGGAGTAATGATTAATGATTAAGACAAGTTCTGATATTAAACACCAAATGAAGACCAAACCGGGCGAAATTTGGCAGTATTTCATAGCTTCCCACGATGTATCTGTACTTGTACTAATTTTGAGTGGTTTTTATATGATAAAATTGAGAAAAAGAGTAGACCAGACAAGACCTCTTAACAAGTTATAGTTAAAAAACAACAGAATTTCAATATTTGCTTTCCTTCACGAGCAATTAACGAAACAATTAATTTTAGTTTTTGGCCCCTGAGGGTCACAGGGGTCAAAATACCAATCGTGATTTTTTTTATATATTAGTAATAGTAATTTTATATTTGACAAAGAGATATGAGTATACAAATTTTGAAATATAGTTATTTTAAAATTAAAAGTTGACCCCCCGGGGGGAACCCTGAGATTAGTGAAAACTTTGAAAAATCAAAGTGGTCGTTGAGTTATCGGGGCGTGGGGAGAAGCATGCATATCATGAACATGGATGGACGTATGAAGGATAAACGGCGGTTGTATCTCCTATCATCTTTATTTTAGAATTTTATTTGACAGTTTCAAGTCGAAATACTTTGTGATATTTTGTATCTACCTGCTCTGACATGTATCACGGCACGACCATTATGGGGCAGTCGACCTAATTGTTTGATCCGTTTGGTCTTATGCCGAATTATCTATATTATTGCCAACTAAACCTACTAATTACTAGCTAATGTCTACAGCCTATATACATCCGTCCCAGGCTGCGTAGGTTGATGCTTCTCCACAAAATGTTGTAAATGTAAAAGAAACTATCCAAAATAAAGGGTATGTGGTG
>JAHZNE010007813.1:0-12870 GCA_027744055.1 Callyntrura sp. NNG-2020 | reverse complement strand
AATTAAGTTTTTATAGCAACAGCGATACCTGAATTATCGTAGCCGCTTTATCTGTATCCATTCTTTGTACCACCACCATCGTCTTTTTTCTCCTATATCTCATTTCCTCCTCGTAGTAGTATTTGGCAATCAAGTATCGTCCTTTCCCTTGTCGCGCTCTCTCCATCACCTGCACAGGAAGCAGAGTATCCTCAAAATTGATTTCCATCATCTCATCATTCTCCCCCGTGGAGCTCCACATACCACCCCCTTCCTCCGTTTCCTCCCTCATTTTCAGTCTCAGCTTCCGCTGCATATCTTCCTCCTTCTCTTTACTTCTTCGTTCCCTTTCTCGTACATTGAGAAACCATTGGTCCCTTTGTATCATATCTGGAGTAGGGTCGTGATAGTAATACTTTGGAATGGGCATATCTAATTCCTTTGGGAGAACTCCTTCAATCAGGGCTATTTCATCAAAATAGCAAACCTCCGAGTTTTCACAGAGAATCAGTTGCGACTTCAACTCCAGCAACCGTCCAATAAACAAATCCAACATTTTTCTCACCACCAACCGTTTCTGAGGATGAACCATTTGATCGTACGTTTCATCTAACAGTTTGTACAGTTTCAGATATCTAAAGTAGAGATCCACAAGGAGCTGGTACATTTTCCGACGGTCTGGGTTGCTCACAGGCTCTCGCTTTTTTTCGTCCGCCAACAAAAGCCGAATGTGTTTCATGGTGTCGGCCAGTAAATTATTGTAAAATGCATGGGATCCGTAAATCACACTTGATTGGAGATCGTTCTCCTTCCTGGCATTTGAGTCATAATCCCTCTCAGTATTCGGAACGTTGAGTTTAACGGGCTGAAGCCATTTCTGGGACTTTCGTTTTGTTGGTTTTTCATTCTCATCAAGGATATCAGCATTAGCGTTTGTACATGCATGTTGGATAAGCGTGGAACCCTGACATGGAAAAGTCGCCAAATTGTCAATTGTATAAAAGCTTTTTACCTGTAAGTTTATTCAAATCTTAACAGTTATATTAGATTAATTACCTCCAACGAAATGCCTCCCACCTCAACCTCCCCACCTAATGTACTTATTTCCTCCATATTTATCTTATTTCTATTTTCAACAGACTTTCAATTTTTAACTTTTATTTCAGTGTCATTTCCATTTCACGTGTATTATTATACTTCGCCCGGAACTGTTCAATCCGATCTCCCTATCAGGTCATCATACAACATACTATTCATATCGACCAAATTCCATTCACATTCCACCTCGTACGGAGTTCCAAAGACGGAGGCATTCATGTCATCATATCAACCATATATTATTCCCAGCATTGACTTGTGAGGTGGAGGAAGCCTGTACAAAGGACAAAAATAGTGATAATGCGATATAATCGACAAATCAAGTCTGTCCACCAGCTGTTTGCTATGTGGCATGCTGAAGATTGGGTGCAGCCTAAACCACCACCACCACCCATCATTATCACATCACAATATTATTCTGCCACTCTACAGAACATGTTACACGTAGATATCGTTCTACTTTTTTAGTAATATTTATGTAGCACACTGAAAACTTACATAAAGTAGTAGTACAAATAACTCTATCTTCTAAACGGGTAAGATCTTTTGAAATCGGAAAGAGTAACGACTTGGAAGAATATAAAAATATTAGACAGCTTGTTTTGTTTGTTAGAAAATCCGCAATCATGGCTGATACAGAAAAATGGGAAATCTTAGCGTTGGTAAGGCAACGGTGAAAAATTAAATATGGTGTAGTTAGTGTACAATTAATAGTAGATAAGATGTACAGTTTTTAATATTGTGAAAGTAATTGACCGATTGTTGATTGTGTCGTGTGAATGCACGAGTTTGTTGTTCTAAGTCTGATATTTGCTTTCCAGCAACAAGAATTCGACTGGGTGTTGCAACACGAGGTGCCTGCAGCGGTTAAGCAGTTAAGGACCGTTGTAGAGGTACATTTTCTTTGATAACAAGCATTCTTTCAATGTTCCACAGCTTTCACAAATGCCTAACAGTTTTTCCTCTGACATCGCCATTCTTGCAGGAATGTGCAAGACATTTCCCTCTCTCCGTGGGGAAAATAGTGACGCCTCCCAAACTGGAAAAATTTGTGATGGCTACAGCATCCCATAATGCGCAAGATAGTATTAAATGCATCGTCACCGTGCTTGGCGACAATATAACAAACGCCGTAAGAGTTTAAAATTAAGTCATTGACTTACAAGTTTTGAACGTCTGAATATATCTTATCGATCAGTTTTTTTATCTTGTTGTACGCTGCTCATCCTGATGTCAGGATATAAATATTAAGCTTCATAAAAACACATCCCAATACCATGGGCAATTACAAACGGAGTGGAAGCTACAGCAAACGCAGGATTCTGCAAATCATCTCCAATCATGTTGCTATTTCCTGGAAAATCTCGATGATGGCACCGTTAAGTCAGCTGATGAAGCACTTCATGCCCTCAACACAATACAAAGTTTCTTGAGTAAGGGTAGAAACGCCCTAATTATTCCCAAGAAACGAACAATCGATGACTTGGTGTCTAGTCGAAACATGGTATAAATTTTAATCTTTTGAACCGACTGATGCTTGCCCCACCAAAACTTCTTTGCGTTTTGGTCAAAAGCAAAACAACTAAAAAATAGAATTGTAAAACAGCTGACGCTCTCCTCGTTTATTGGTTTATTTAGAAATCGTTGATTCCAAATCTGCCCTCGGATTTAACAGTCAGCTTCTATATCCAAGCCCACAAGCTAATATTTGCTGTATATTTGTTAAGCCAAGCCCAGGGACACGTCAAGTTTGAAACCTTCCAAGCCGAGTGTTCCGTTCCATGGCTGAGTGAAGTGATCGCTTTATTTTCAGATGCTCTTCAACTCTGTCAACAGCTAAAGGATAAAGTTAGAAACTTTAATTTTCAACAAGAATGAAGTGAAACTTTGCTTTGGAGGTATGGCATTCCTATGTGTGTGTTTTTCATTGTATTGTATTTCGCACAGATTACAGTTTTCTCCCAATACAAAGATGCAAATCTGCTCGGCTCTCGCTGTATATCCCCCGCTTCGTGGTAAGATTACGCCTTAAGTGTCTCTCAAAAGATAGATGCGTTAATAGTGAACATCTGTCCATTTCTCCACAAGTACAACGGAGATTTAGTTACTTTTCACCTCACATTCATCATTTGTGTGTGGTTCAAACTGGTTTGGTTAATTAATTTGTTGTAGTCTGTGTAATCTTTAAGCATCCATTGTACTATTATCTTATGTGGTCTGATCTTCTCCTCAGGGACATTGACAGGAAGTCGCTAAATATATCTGCCTCAGAAATCGCATAAAATGTCGCAATCAAAACAGTCAATTTAAAACTCTAGTCTGCTACTTCTACTACTACTACCACTACTACGTCGACTACTGACCAACTTTAGTCAATGGTTCTGGCATCTGATAAAATGATTAATCTCTAAAAAGTCTTTGATGTTAGTCGAGTAATTTTTACTGCCATTTTTAGCTCTTTCTTTTTTGTTGGTCACCGCTAGCTACTTAAATATTTCTCCTTGTGCTCACACCGCACAATATTTACTTTTTTTCTGTAAACTGTGTACAATATTACCTACTTAATAATAACTAGCAAAAGCAAAACACGATTTATTTTTTGTCAGCTTTTTATTATTGACTGCATTTGATCTTAGATATATTATATATTTATATAAACACACGTGTTAGTGTTAGAGCAGCTGCGTCTTGTTGCAGATTTAGAACATCCTCAGTTTCATTTGTTTCACTCACTTTTAATTTTTAGCTCCTTTTGTTAGATAGCCGTGTATACTCAATAGCCTTACTCTGCATGCCAACGTTTTATTATGATTTCGCTCCGGCGATCCCCAGTCAGAATATCTGTGTACTTAAATGTTAATTGGTCCTACCAGTACATACTACTACTACACATTCCCAACGTTGCATTTTTCGTCATCGTGGCAACGACTCGTCCAGTAGACAACTCTACGACTTTGCGAAGAATTTCCTAAAATATAGACCAATACCATTGCTATATTTTCGCCGTTCCACCGTTGCTATCTTTGCTGCACGTCTCTCTCTCTCTGACCTCTTTCTCTCTGCACCATAATTTTCAGAACCGTTATTTACAACGAACCGTTTTAGCATTTTTTATTTCGCTGTGCAATAATCATAGCCGAAAATATATTAATGCTCTCAGCAGCATGTGTATTCGTGTGTGTGTCTCTCTGTCTCTATGTGCTATAATATCATTATGGTTTTTAAACACTCTCTCCCTTTGTATATGTGTTCATATTTTCCAATTTCAACAGACCCTTTACCATGTGATAAAAATCAGATATGATATCTATATAATAACGTGTTGTAAATAATTATTTTTATACCCGCTACTATTGCTGCTGTGTAATATATTTATATTATGCCTGTCAGTGTGCCATTATTTATTTCGGTGTACCTTTCATAATTTCACCTTTAATTTCTACCTGACTTGAAGAAAATCAACTAATCTTTACTTTGATATTCCTTTTCTAGATTACCCATTGTGTGATGATGTGCCGTATTCCCCTCGCTGGATTTTCCTCGCAGAAAAAAACAGGAAAAGTAATAACATTGCGTATTATGCTTACTAAACGAACACCACCTTATTTAAGCAGAGGAAGAGGGGAAGATAAATAGAAAAGGCGAGAAAGTGAGATAGGGAGTTATTATTAGACCTGCGTTGCTTTTTGATTTACAAAGTAGAAATAGAGAGTTATTGTCAGGGGCTGCACAAGCCTTTTAACTTACCGCGTCGTCTTCGTATTTTTTTCGATTTTTTCAGTGCAGCGTTGCAATATGATATAGGTGCATCCTATAAGTATAGAAATGCATTCATCTAAACTAAATGTAAATAGTAGCTATAAAATTCTGCCTTCGATTTACTATTGTTGCGTAAACACAGTTAATAATAGTACAGTGGCATATTCCGAGTTTGCCCAAACATGTTGTTAATTTAACAATGTAATCAGTCAACCAGTCGACACTTATAATATTTTTTTTGCTTCTTCCAAATAATGTGTCTCAGTACATTAAGTCATGACTCCTAAAAACAGCCACTTATGTACCGCCATCGAGTGATAATGTATCCTTATTAAATTACATCACACTACTATGTACTTATTGTGTTAAATACACATTCCGTTTAATTGCCACGTGTAATGAGATAGAAATTTAGTATATCCTATGTAAAATTCGATTATATAGTCATTACAGTTTAAATATTAAATGTTAGTAAAACAGTAAACAAAGAGTACACACATACATTCAGTCAGAAATTGTACGAACATTATTAAAATAAAGTTAATTCATTCGGCGAAGATACTCGTTTGATGTTTCAATTCAATTCACAAAATATATATCCCGTTCACATTTCAAGGACGTCATCATGGGACCAAGGAGCCTATTTACAGAAGGAAAATGCAATGGAATGTTTTGAGCTGTATATGTGGTCCTTTGGCTGTGTTGTTGTGCCCTACATACGACATATTTTCTTTGAATGAAAACTTGGATCCTAAATGAATACAGCAGGAGGGCCTGCTTGTTTTTCACGTGGGCACCTGGCTACGCGTACACAGAAGAGGCATACCGTTTTATAAAGTAGGTCACACTGTCTTCCTCCGTATGTGTGTGTCTATATCCTCAGATCTTCTTCATATCATCACGTCTTCTGTCTCAGGTATATTCTCAGATGTTATGACTAGTCAACACGGAGCTATGTGGCATATTAAATTTGCTCATAATCTTCCCTCATATCGGATTTCCCCGATACAATTGCCTACTTTAGGGTAAACTCCACTGTTTAAGGGCCGTCGTGTGTTTATGTTGGGAGGTTAATACACAGCATACCGAAATGCCAGTAATATTGTTCCCATTTACAACACTTTTACAGACATCACGATGCGAATCGTGTGAATAACTTATGTAGGTATTTTGTTGATGTAACTTTTAATATTGTATAATTTTAATTAGGTACATGAATTTTATTCGGGAATAGTTTCCTTCTAATTAATGTACGTATATAGAAGCAACCAGGATGTTTACTCATCATCTATTTTTCATTGATTTTAACATCACCATTATATTTGTGTTCGAACAACGAACGTTGTTTACTGGTTGGTGGTATTTGTTCCATAATGTGGTTGCCTGTACCTGTACCTAATACATAATATGCCTTCGGGCGCACACTACATGCAAGTTCCCTCTATGACTGGATTATTAGAGAAGAGGACTATGTACTTACTACGATTAATCTGAATACCGAGAAAATCCCAGCTTCTATACAAGTCTTCATTTGGAGTCAACACAGAAAAAAACGGACGGTGATGATGTTGATACGGTTAAACTGCAAAGTCAGGCTTTGAACTATGTTTCACATTTTGCGAAAATTTTAGGAAAATCAATATTTTGTGTATTTCTCGACAAGGACATTGGATCTCATAATGAACGAAAGAAAAATATCAACAACGACGAGGATCCAGTAGTAGTTTTCCTGTTTGTCTCATAATGCCCCATGTAACTTGGATATACCTGGAAATACCAAATGCAAAGTGCAATTTTTGTTATAATTATCACTTACAACTAACAATCATCTTTCAATAATTTGACAGTCTCGGGATTTCCTCGGGGCGGCGACGACGGCGTCATTCATACTCACGGTCAATCATAACTTATCTCATTCGTAGTCCGAATATACCTGTGTTTTAATTCTGTGTAACTGCCTAAGTCGCAATTACGTGTGTTCGGTTCACACGGTACAAACAAAATAGAAAGTTTGATTTTGCGTTACAATTTTCCTCAGCGTCATCCCTAAAATACCTCTCCAGTCTTTATCTCCTCGTCTGAAACAACTCGGCTGTAAATAAATATCTCCTATAACAATATATCTTAAACTCAGTAGCATATTCACCTGCGTAGAATGGAGAACCTGTAATAAAAGCAGTAGAGTCTGCGTGTCCTACATACTTTCTGTTTAATAGTAGAACCCTTTTTCCTCTTCTCCAACTGCTGTAATCTTTCTCGATATTACCATACCGTTTTATCCCACCAAAAACTGAAAGTAGGTCGCTGTTACAAAAAGCCGCCGTAGTAGTACAAATTTTATGACATGATGATCATGATGAGGACTACAAACTGCAACAATCATAACAATGGCAACAGGTACCAAAATGGAAAATGTTTCTCGTCACCATTTTAATAATGAACACCACTTAATGCCTCGAGTACTTAAATCAGTACATCCACTCAACTCCTGTATAGACAGGTACTCTTTGTCCTGTGACAGCCAAAAAGGGTTCTAATTTTCACAATAAAACTTTCAAAAGTGTGATTTCATTTGATCTTTCTAGTTCTGCACTATTGTTAGTGCAATAACAAGTAAGGTGTATTATCAGGATGATAACAATAATGGGGTACAATGAAATCCCTTAAAAATTGGATCACCGCCACCGTTGCGTTATCTCTCCTGTCCTGCATGCTCTCCGCCTTGCAACAACAACACCACCAGAAATCATGTTGTGGCTCAGTGACAACACTGAGGTTTGTCATACCTGCGCCTTTACGGAAGAACAGAAAGGACGGGGAAGATTTCTAGACGGACAGAGGGAGACATCTTAGAATCCTAACCTACCTCGTGCAATGCCTGCACGATACATACCATTTATTTATAACTTTACATCATAAGATCACATGTTGGTCACATTACCTGACAAGATGTTAATGAACATAGGGAGACGGATATCCGCTTATTTTCAGATACGTTCTACCTGAACACTTGACCCTTACTTGTTGCTCCTATTCGAGTACTGGATCTCTCTGGTCGGATCACACAAACACTGCTTGACCCGTAAAATGTCCATACTACATGTATTGTGTATATGCCAGCGGTGAGCGTCCTGTTGTCGTGCACGTAATTACTTACCTGCAATAATGACGGCTGTAACTAACTATTACGCCACACCGTCAAGAAAAAATGAGCAGGTAATCAGTACCCTTTAAGGCTCCCAAGAATCAAAAAGGACTTTCAAGTAGCTACGGCCTCTTACTTGCCCAGAGTGAGTGGACACTCACTGTAGAATTCATTTTTAATTTAATAGCAAGCCTTTGTGGGGGAGAGTGGCAGGAATTTTTTATTTGGGACAGGGACTTAATATCCAGTACCGATTTTTGAAAGTCAGTGCCTCAGTCAGTTGTGAGGTGAAGACCGGAACGGTGGACATAATTTGGTGTTGTGATAGAACCGTATTCATTGTGCTAGTGAACTGTCGGCTTTGTCGAATTCAGAGTTTTTGGAACCTTAGTTGTGTTTAAACGTTAGTTTGTACCGTTCCTGTAAACTGTTCGCTGGTTCGTCTCATTCAGAAATTAGCGAGGACTCTCTGAAAGGGTGATAATTCTGAATGGAGCACACGTACAAGTTGGCTAGTTACATTTGAAAGATGAGTGTGGTTCGTTCTTTAACGTTGTGTGGGACTTTGCTGTTAGTGATATTTGTCCTGTCGTTATCTACTCAGTTGGATTATGCTTTGGGGCAAAATGATAATGAGCCGGTGGAAGGAGACGCGATAGATACGGCAGCTTCGGAAACCGTTGTTGTGTTATCGTCTACTTCCGTATCATCAGAGGATGACGACGATGATCATAGCTCGCAGCCACAGGAACACACTCCTCGGGAAGATGAAGAGGAAAATCAAGTGTCGGATCAAGATCCAAATGCAACTGCTGTCATGGATGATGAGCACGAGTCTTGCCCTTGTGTAACGCGACTGGAGTGTCCTCGAGTTTATGGAACTGATCCGATGGACTTTACCACACTTGGCAATCTTCCACCTTGTAAACAGTCCGGATTTGTGAGATGCTGTGGAGTTTCCGTAAGCACACGTCTTTAAATTTCTCTTATATTTTAAGATCCGCCTACACATCATCGTCAACTACATGCATTCACGTTGGAAAAAGTTTTTGGGGGAACGTGAGACAAAAAAGGAACTGCTATGTAGTATAGGAAATAACATGTTGTATGGTGGTATAGCACGTAGCAGTAAGTCGAATACCGGGGATACACGCGAAAGTTGCAAGTAAATCTTTTCTGTTTCATTGCACACGTTTGTCAAAACAATCTGCTCAATAGCTTCCTTTATGACGATGACATAATCACTCCGAAAATTGGTTGCGTAAATGCGCGTTACCGTTTCCAATTTAATTAAATTAATAATCAACAGTCTGAGAATTAAGTTCAAACTTGATGCTCCCAGTGTGGAGAGAACAGCGGTATTAACTCTCCATCTATTATTACATGACACTACTTTTGTAATTATTTTTTGGATCAATTTCCTTCCTGTCTACTAACTTGATTTGTTTTTCGCAAAATGATCATCATCATTCCCATCCTATACATATCAGGTCAGGTCTCCAGTAAACACGTGTACACAAGTGTAGCATCCTCCTTTCCGCAAACCCATCACTCATCGCCAAATTGAATACGGTTACTAATCACATTCAGTCTGGCAGCCGAGAGTAAACGGAGAGAGAAAGAATGTTGTGTTGGAAGAGAGAACTGATCTCGAGCGTGTAAGCGAAAAATACTTGTTACATCAACAAATATAACAGTTTGGTTAAATAAACTTCCCTCTTTGAGCTGTCTATTTCGTGTCGGGTCCTAGAGTATTGTGTAGCTACACAAAATCCCGTCCATTACACGAATACTCCTTGTCATGTCATAATCACTCATTTGGAACAAGTGCACAAACAGAAAAAGTTTGTCATTTTCCCCCTTGCAACTCCATCCACAGCACAGTCTTCTCCAAACTTTGATAGTTGTATAATGGGTTTACAGAAATTCAATCTATTCTCCCCAAAATATTACGTCTTTATGCAACCTTCATCTAATCATGGTTTCGCGAGGGAAATGAAAGCAAAGCAAGTTCTGTCTGCTTGTTAAAGACAGAACTTGTAACAATCAACTCTGGACTTGTTACAGTTCGTTTACTTCTCCATTGTGCAATTCTGCATATGGACGCGGTGTATAGGTAGGTATGCCACTTTTCGATTAAGAGACCGGAAGCTGCTAGTAACAAAATAATTTGTAGAATTCTACTTAATTCTAATGTCAAGAGTACCAAGATACCTCCATGTCTCCCTTCTCTACTTGAAGCTGTCATAGTTTTATGTCAATTCACTTACATGGCATGTCCGAAGTATCGATTCTTAGGTAGTTTTAAATAAGGATTTCCAGTTTCCACAAAAACGAATGGAATTTTATTGTGTCGCTGTATTACAATTATAAGCGTGATTTATCCGTCGAAATTGTACGTTATAAGCATGTGTCTGAAAATCGCTGTGAAACCAGAAGAAAGTATCATACCATAGTACCATAGTGAGGTTTGCAGCGAGCATTTACCGCAAACGGGGGAATAAGAGACACTATATATTTTGAGCTTTGCCAACTTACTTTCCTTTTTCTTGACTGGGTTGTGGTGAACCCAGCTCCCTGTGTAAACCTTACATAGTCTATCTTACGTTTTTAGAGTAGAGCAAACATGAAAAGATGAATGCGTGGAAAATTTCCACAGGGAAAGTTTTCAATAGTGCTGCCATTGTCCTATAACTTAAGGTAGCAGCAAAGACAAAAGCTGAAAGCAAACTTTTAGTCGGGCCAAAACAGGATTAATTGTTCATTCAACTGTCTTGACGATACAAGAACTCTATTTTTATCTAAGGTTTCCCTTCCTCTGGAAAAATCTTACAGGCGCAGATAGAACATTGTCACACACCACGTGAATCTGTATTTATTAAACAGAATTTGTCATTAAAAATATGAAACTTCCAGTTACTTGAGTATTGCTCCATACGCATTCTGCTTTCCATTTCTTAATTACAATCGCAACTCGCAACATATTACACTTGGAATGAATAAATATGTGTTTAATTGTAGTAATGGAGTATCCAGCCTTTCATAAAAAAAATAGTTACTGTTTCTGTAACAGGAAAACTTTCTTCTAATCATTTGCGTCTTTTTAAGTTTATATTCGTAGAAATATTCTACAGAAACAAGCATTCCCAATACGATAGCATACACTGCTGCTTACTGTCACGATATTCCCGTTTCATTTTTGTATTTCTGTTATATTACACCATAAAAAATAAATAACGCAACGTGTACAGTGTGTTGAAAACAGATAGTATGCACACTAGTGCATTTACTGATGATGATATTTTGTTAGAAGGTTCCATTATTTTTCTTTAATACGATACAAAAACCATGAATGCCTAAAAAAAATTTCAACTGTCTTGTGCATTAACTGTACTGGAAACATAATTCGTCCATTCTGCTAGAAAATCCAAGTATGTTCTACGCTGAAATGTGTATTATTTCCCTGAAACTACGCATAAACCGTTGGCCTTCTAGTGGGCTATACAGTTCTCAACATTTTTTTTTCGTTTCTAACTGTCAACGGAGTTGAAATCAGAATCAATACTTTTTGCATTCCGGTAAGTCAAGGATGCACGACAATTTGCACCATTTCGATGATATGCCGATAGACAAGGAAAAATGTCGTTCATTGAGACGATAATCTGTATTCTGCATCTGTAAAGGCCGTAGTCGAGCTGAGTTGAATTTGATAGGAGCGCCTTAGTACGGAGTGTTGACACGTTTGCATTTAATAGATTTTCTTGCAAAAGAAAGAACTGCTTAATCTTTCTTTTATCCATTTTCTTCCCTACAGCAGGGTGTACACATCTCCGAAGCTAAAAAGAAGCGGCACACACGTTGTCTCTGGAATATTGACTTTTTTCTTGGAGACTGCACAGGTGTTAGGTTTTCTGTCACGTTGTGTGTGGGATGGGTGCATATTGGGTGCAAATGTTGTGCACTTGTAAATCAAATAGTTTCATCGCGTTATTTTACTCGAAAATAGGGAACCAATACAGAACCCTAACGCCAGAAAAATGATCAAATGACGGGTTTCGTCTGGAATCCTTACTTTTAGTTCAAGAAAGCGTGGCAACCAATCCTCGTTGTACTAATGGCTTATGTAAATTTCCACTTTATTTTCTGTCTCGGTTTTGCCCCCGTCGTATCGTTTCTACTTCACAGTCGACACAACACACAACGTGTGTCTCCTGCCAATGCAGGGATGCACTGGTAAAACGCCACTAGGGCAAAGAGGGAAAAAATGAGATGTCTTTGTGAAAAAATTGCAAGAGTAAAAGGAGTGAGGTACATATGTGTATAAACAAACATCTGTGTCTGAAAACAAAGCTGTATTTCTATTAATGTCACCAGATACACAATACTGGCGGCGACATCGGTACTCCCTGTACTTTCTATTTTTCGATAAAGTATGGATGAGCATCTCTCCGAAATAATGGAGTGCAGCACGGGGCATTTTCAGTCGTTCATTCTTATTTTCACATTCTTACGTATTTGCAGAAACTTTATGTAAAGCTGGAGTCTAGCGCTCTGAAACCGACGGTAAGGAGTAAGAACAACGTGCATGGAGTGGTAAAACGTGAAGAATTTCTGTAGTCTTTTTATGCATCTCCCGTTTGCTTTATGGAATTTGAAATTGGGTGGCGAGCATTGATAGCGGGAGACTTTACGAGTTTGAAGTACCCCAAGTATTCTTTAACGTCCCTATAATGTATAATAATATGATGGGATGCATCGGCGTTTGTCTTCGTTATTTAGGACCAGCTTCCGCTGGGAGTATATAGGAATGCTTTGCCCCGTCCGGCCGGTGTATCCGCGATAACTCTTGAAGGAAAGCGAATTTCAAAATTCTTTTTGGCAGGTAGATA